>JAQGAG010000027.1:0-38890 GCA_034696835.1 Lepidocyrtus lignorum
AATAACGCAACCTTGGCCTGGCCACAGTTGAACCATCTTATAAACCAACCAGTTACTCTAAGGGCTATGGCCTGGCTATCTATTATTATAAAAGTGCATCTTGCCAAATTATCAGCACATCATCATCAATATCACCAACAACGTCAGCACTATTTAGTACCTAATTACTTGAAGCTTCCACTGCTATGCTGTACTGGCCGTTGCGCTGGCTTTTTGTCTTATGTACAGTTGTACCATGTTCAAAAAAATAAGCTGTACTTACTTACTAAAAAATTAAAACCATAATTAAAAATTTATTCCAGTGCATTACAAAATGGATTTAAAAAATTCGAATTGCTTATTGCCTCTTATCTCATTTAGTCATTATTTTGTCGGGTGATAATTTAATATGCACTTTGCTTATGAAATGCAAGAATATTATTAGGGTGTTTGGTTTTTAGGAAAGGCAATAATTGTCTAATCCTTCATTCAAAGATTCATTTCTATGTTCCGAAAATACATGTCTCACAATATCCCAAGTCTCATGGAATAAAAAAAACAAGCAACTTTGCTTTACCGTGTTTTATGGAAAAAATCTCCGATAATTCAAGTTGTCACCGATAATGGGACAACTTGACAATAATGAAACCATCACCTTCAAAAGATTAATGTTTGGTGCGCAGGTAGGTATTAAGTATTTTTTGAAAATGTACGATGAAACGAAAAAGCATATTCTGCTACATCAAAGTTACTTCAAACTCTTTAAGTTTACGAAAACATTTAAGTTTATGTAAGGACAAGACTCAAATTGAAAGTAGGCGGAATCCACGCACGGTTAAAGCTAACTAAACTTAAATCATGTACCACGTACAAATTTTGAATGAATCAAGAATACATACACACGCAAATTCAATGCACGAAGTTAATTTAGTTCAGCTTTTAGCATTTATTAAGGTTCCCCAACAAAGTAACAAAAAGTCTCGAGCGCGAGCGGCCTAGTAAAATAAGGTAGTATTTGTCTTTTGTCTTTGTCTTTACTTACAATTACAATTGGCTTATATACCTAGGTACTTTAGGTTTAGGTCAATGTCTAGCATCCTCCATAGATTAAATTTCTAAGGGCTAAGTTATATGTCTAGGCATGTAATTGCAGACGATGTATCCATTGTCATTGAGTGCAGCCTGCAATTACTATTGATATTTTCCAATGGTCCTTAATTTTTAAATTTGAAAGAAATTTCATACCGTTTGTGGAAAAACCTATATTTTTGTCATACATCGCTTTTAATTCGTGTTTGAGCGTTGTGTTGTATTGCAACTTGCAACGCATTCGACAACTTTCAAATGACAGTACATATAAGAAGAAAGTAAAAAATAACGACTGCGATAAGCTGACTAATAAACTCGAACTCACATTCAGAACCCAACTCGCTACATTATGAAAGAACCCCTCCGCTTGAGGAGAACCATATCTTATCTATCATAATTTGGGCTTGTCATTCATTCATATTGGTCCCTACATAATTTTATTATCTCTTCTTATGCATAAGTAGTCTATTTTGCTAAATGTATAATGCTTTAACCGCAGATTTAATACGCAATAAAAAAATTTCAAGGAAGTTTTAACGCATGCATAACACTATGAATGAACGAAAAAACTATCTACAGTTACGTTACAGCAGCAATAAGCTTTTTATTCATTTCATGATATGATAAATATACATATTGCATTGTTCCTCAAGCATTTTACTACTTACTAAAATACTTACGTTACTTACTAAAATACTACATTTACTACATTTGCATCGAGTACAGTACAAAAGTATAGTACCACCAACGACGACACGACCGTTTTATGCATACAACTGATATAGAGATCTCTCTTTTTCGCATTGCATTTTGCATCTTACCCCATCTCTTCTGTACAAATCCTCATGCATCGGATATCGCGATCGCATGCTTTTCATGCCTCGCTATTTTTCTCCTAAAAAGTCCCATACTGATACATAGCATATTTAACTCCCCGTTCCACCAAAACCTCCACATTTTCCATTTACCGCGCTCTGCTATAACCCACACAGCGCCGCACTTTCCCCTTCCTTCTTATTACGGCTTCTCGCGCTATTTTCTCGTTTTAGCTGGCGCCACCCCCTTTCCGTCTTAGGAAATGGGCTGTACATCTGCATAAAATAAGGAGGATAAGGATATCTGAAAAGCATAACCGTATAAAGACTTTAAGGATGGTAATAATGAGTGGTTTTTGTCTGCTGCTATTTTATCATGCGTATAGCTTCTTACGATTAGTGAATATGCCTATGATGAATGCATGGCTGTCCTGATCATCATCCTGATGATGAGGAGGATTCAGATTCAAGAGAAATTCCTGAAGGTGGTGTAGGAAATAGAATCTTGCCCTTGCCTATTCTATTGTGTCATCCACACATCCCACATCAGCCACCAATACCAGTCATGCACCCATTTCTGTAAGGAACACGAACACTCTCTCAACGTCTTACTCAGTTCTTTAGAGTTTTTCTTAAAAAATATACTTTTTATTTCAGCGAGAAACAATATTTCAATATCAAAAGTTTCTCTTTTTTTCAATTTGAGTCATACAATTTTCAATTTTTGGTAAAAATTTAATGTGGGAAGCAATAAGTCATAAGTGGGATTTGGGATATAGATAGGATTTAGGATAGAAAGATATTTTAACGAGGTGTGGGGGGACGTGGGATTTTAATCAATAAAATAATTAAATTATTGGGCGGAAGTGAAAATTAAAAATTAGTTTTAAAAAAATTAAGAGTTGGATGGTGGATTGGATGATTGGGAGGGTAGGAGGAGTTGAGAATTTTGGGGGTGGAGCTTTGAGTTAATTGGGATGGGAGTTAGGATTAGGAGAACGGCTGATCTCTGTTGACGCTCCTCCGTGTTGAAATAAGCTTTGCGTCAAGTTTTTCATGTGACTGATTTAATTAATTTGTGGGGTAATTTAATTAGCGAAATGTGGGGATTATAGTAGCCTTTGAGAATTGACTTTATCGAAAAAGGGGATTCTCGAGAAGAAAGTGAAAAAAAAGGTAAAATGAATAGTAATCCGTGATTACAAATTAGTTACAGTTAAGCTAAATATAACTAACAAAGGGTGAAGGGTATTGTAATGTATATATTTTCGTGTTATATAACGATTTCCAACTTCCAAGTTGAGTGAGGAAAGAGTGATGGGGTATTGGTATTAGGGGGAGTGGGAGGGATGATATAATTCCGCCATTTCCACCCACACGCCTATTTAGATTAATTAGTTTTTTTTTTGGGTATTACAATGCAAAATCTCTCAATTTTAGGCACTGCCAACTGCGCCATACGTAGTCACACAATTAGCTGTTCAGTTTGTTTGGAGAAGCTGGGTGTATTTAAATGGGATAATTTTGTTTGCAAAATAGTTAGTTAAATGTGTCATCGTACATCGTAGAGTATAAATATTTGTCTAACGCATGACGCATGAATTGGTTGTTGTGTTGTACATTGTAATGGGACATGTACTTTTTTTTTTAATTTTTCAGTTTTAGTCATTAGTCGGTGGAATTGGTAATCGATTAATGTGGTCTTGGTTTTTAGTAGCTACTTGTAAACCCTTTGAAGGCTTCAATCAACACTGAGATGTGCTTTTTTTAATTAGACGGTGGTGATGAAAATGGTTGATTAGTGTTGAGGATAATGCTAAAAAATCGATTAGATATTATGTATGAGGTTTTATGTGAGGTATTGCAACCGTGCTATTAATTTAGTGAGTACGATAAGCTCCTCATGTCCAATTACAATAAGTATCAGGTGACGTGATAAGTAGTTACTTTGTTCGTTAAGTCAGTAGTAATAGACAATGGTGTAGGAATGTATATGAAAGGCATGAATCATATATTAAGTACCTATTACCTATTTTTTATATCTAAATAATATATAATATACCCTCCAGCTGTATGTTGCATATTGCATGTTTTGCGTATGTAGCTAGCTAAATATTTATAATAGTGAATAGTCATTTTCCTGATGGTAAGGTAAATCGTAAATGCGTGTTATCAAAAGACAAATAGGAAAGATACTGATACTGATAAGCCCACTCATCACTACTCTACTCCCATAAAGTTTAAGTAATATGGATTGGTGGTTAGGAATTTAATTTGGCATCAGAGAACATTTTACTGGAGAAAAGTTAGGATCATATGTACTATGTACATTAACTTTCTCCTTGTTGTGTATTGATTGAAAAATTGATCATTGACTTTCTTTTTCTTTACATAATTTACAGGAGACTACACTAACCAAACTTCTGAGCAAAAGAGGACTGAAAAGTCTTTTTATAACCTTTTACGAGACATTTTGTGATGAAAATCCATTGTATTAGTAATAGATAGTCTGAATCATCGACCAGTAGCAATGGGGCGGTACAAAACAAGAAAGAAACAGCAGCGGAATCAAGCTGCAGATGATCAAGATCCCGATGTTTCGGAGAACGAGCCGTCCTCATCGGAAAATGTCTCGTCAAGTCTAAATGATAACACAGTCCTAAGTAATAGTAATGTAATGGATACGGATATTGAAGATTCTGAGCAAACAACTGGGAATTCTACCCCAGCTGACGAGTCTGAGCCTGGTGCTTGTGGTGTCACAAATGGGGAGGCTAGTGAGAATCCCGCACTTACCAATGGTGATAGTGATGACGCCTTGAGTACTAACAATAACACCGATAATACTCCTCCTGAACCCTCCTCGACTGATCCGTGGTTAGAAGAGCCGCAGAAGAAAATCATGTCTTGCTCTCATGCGAAGTCTTCTTCCAGTATGCCTGGTCTGAAGAAAGCAATGAAAGGTGATGTCTCTGCTAACTGTTCTGCAAGACCATGCAGGTCTGAAGCAAATTTAGATCATGAACTCGGTGCTGAAGAAATTTCATCGCTTTCTAAGGAGGTATTTGTTCTTTATGTGTTAAATAAAATATAAAATATTTTATCACCTAGATTGAGAGTTACATTTTAAGATTTTATTAATTTTTTAAAACATTTTTTTGTAGCTGTGGATTTGCTTACAGTGTGGTAATGTGGGCTGTGGAGACCACAATGCTGGAGGTGGGGATGCAGAAGCCCATTTCAAGACTCCACGATCGGATCGGCATGATATTGTCATGAAACTTGAAGATGATAGGAGTACTTGTTGGTAAGTTATTCCCTCATTAAATATTAGCGATCATACGGATTAGCAAGTCATTTGAATTCTTCTGAGTTATAGTGAATGCATAATAGTAATAACTTTTATTTTCATTCAATGTGCAATTATTTAGGTGTTTTAGCTGTCAGGGTTTGATCGACCCTGAAAAAAATACTTCTTCAAAGGAGGCAATCAAGTATATAAAGAGACATGCGAAATTGAAGCAAGCTTTGCAGGATAAAGCAAACGCTGCGTCTCATTCTATCACGCTTGGCCCACCCCCGCCACCTCCTCAACCGCAAACAGAGACCAATGCGGAGAAAAGCTTTGTTCCATTCAAATCATTAACGAGCAAAAATAGGATGAACAATAGGAACAAAAATTGTGACAATAGTAATAAAGAAGGACATCCACTGGTAAGTTTCCAATACAAAATTTCCGAGCATATACAAATACAATGTTAGTACTTTAAAATATTATTGTAGGATGCAAAATGCAAATGACTTAAACAAGCTGAAGAACCCGTTGATATATTTTTACAGGGTTTAGAAAACTTAGGGAATACCTGCTTCATGAACTCTGCGTTGCAGTGCTTGTCAAGAACGAGAAGTCTTATACCCAAATTGGATCTTTACGGGACTGGAAACACCCTCGAAATAATGGTAACTGCTGATCCTGCAGTTGTAGACGTCTTGGGAACTATAGCTCCACCAGATGAGAACGGTGACAAAGCATCCTCTTTGTTTCAACTCAGAACGTCTTATACCGACTGTAGCTTCTTAGATGGAAATGGTGAGTCAAGTCACACCGTGTCTTCAAATGCTGAAATTGAAACTGGAGGTTCGAGCCCTTCTTCGTCGGACATGGATAGTCTTCTTGATGTGGCGTCTGCGACCTCATCGAAGTCATCTCCAAGCAAAGAAGTGGCACCGGAAAGTTACAAGGCAGAGATTGAAAAGGAACTTAAAAAGAGTCTACGACTTAACTTAACGATTCCGGATGACTCGATGACATCCCGTATAAGGCATGCATTTAAAACAATGACGAGATCAGCAGATGTACAGTCGCCAGCAAATGGCCGTAATGTATTCACGCCGACGGCAATTCATAAAGCGATGGGAAAGCATTTTAGGCCTGGGCAGCAACACGATTCCCACGAACTTATTAGAACTGTGGTAGATATGATGAAGAAGGATCAAATAAAGGTAATATTGTTGCTCCTATTGTATGTAAATTATGACGATGCCTTAAATGTACCAGAGCTAAAACCTTTTTTCTATTTTTCAGGCGTTTAGACTGGCAATCATGGATTGTTATGGTATAAAAAAGACCGAGGGAAAAAACTGTGATCCAAAAATAGCAGAGCTGGTAAGTCGAAGGCAAACAACATGCATTGTGTAGTGCTTATGTAGCATACCTAAATGCATTGGGTATCAATATTAGTAAAAATTAAAAATAAGTTGTTAATCAATAGCCTTTTAAATTTTTAATGTTATGTGATGTTGTTATATTTATAGCTAAAACAGTGGGACAGAAAGTTGTACCATAAAACATTCGTTGATGAAATTTTTGGCGGAGAACTTGTGACATTTTCAAAGTGCTTAACCTGTGGGTCTATTAGAAGATCTCATGAAGACTTCCTCGACCTTAGTTTGCCCATTCGTGTGGTAAGTATTTTAATACGTGAATCTGCATTTTAACATACGGATTCTACGAAACATCTTGTAGAATAAAATCAGATTGTAACAGCCATTTTGTCTTACAGTATACTAGAACTCATAATCATCATGTTCCCAGAAGACCCTACTCAATGTTTGACGACGACGGAGATGCTCATAGTAAGGAATAAACTTTGCTTTATCACTTCACTGCACTATATGCAAATCTTTCTAATCACGTACGAGCATAATATTTATTATTCTCATTGTATTTTTTTAACAGGAACATTGGGGGATTGCCTCAAGTCATTTACGGAACCGGAACAACTTATGGGCTCTAATGCAGTAGAATGTGAAAACTGCCACCGTGCGAATTTGGCAAAACTTGAAGCTGGAGCAAGTTTCGAAGATGTCTTTCCGGGCGTGAAACTTCCGGTTACCACTGAAATTAAAAAAGAAGTTTGTGAACCGGAACCCACCACTGAAACTGAAATGGATGCTTTGAATCCATCCCTCATGGAGGAAGAAACTTTGCAAACTTACGATAATGCAGCCGACGACATGGATGACTTGGATGAGCCTGCTGTTGATGGCATTATTGGGAATACTTCTGACATGGAAGATGAAGGAAATGGAGTACCCCCTATATTTTTATTAGATGAAAGAGAAGATAAAGGGATAGCAACCACGACCGAATTCCTCATTCCAAATAAGGATAACATGTCATTGTCACTGGCTGCCACTCGAGATGAAGGCTTCTCCGAGAGTGATTCTTCCGAAGAGAAAAAGTCTGCATCGATATCCGCTTCGTCAAGTCGAAATTCAATATCTGAGGCGGAGAATGGTACATTAACCCAACCAAAAAACAAAGAGGAGATCAAACCCATCCCAATTACCAAATGTCCTTGCAGTCGCCACCAAATGATATCGAGACCACCAGAATGTCTTACTGTTCATCTCAAACGATTTCAGATAACTAGTAGTGGGACATCCAAGTTAACAGATCGTGTCACTTTCCCCTACATACTGAACTTGACACCATTCTGTGCGCGGGAGGATGAAGACCTGCAAAGATTAAGTGGAAAGGATGTCTACGATGAAGATGGAGAGGTCAAATACGCTTTGTACGGAATTGTAGAACATAGTGGAAGTTTACACTGGGGCCATTACATAGCATACATAAAAGTTCCAGGAAGCCCAATCCCTCCAACTCCAAGTGAAGAGGGGACAAATGGGGAGGAAAATGCAAGCACCAGCAGTAGTAATAACAGTCGTAAGGAGGAGGTTACTCCGGAAAAATGGTTTTATATAAGCGATTCTAGTGTATCGTTATCATGTCTGGATCAAGTTCACCGTACGGACCCATACATTTTATTTTATGAAAGAATACGCGACAAGGATAAGCTAAATAAGGTGTCTCAACTAGACCTCAATAATCAAAGTTCAAGTGCACCTGTCTGTGAGGTTGAGGTAACAACGGCTGAGCCGGAAACAACGACCGCGACAGTGAGTAGTGTTGCAGGAGCAGGATGCTCCTTCGATTTTAATGGTGCGAGTACGACTGAATAACGATAAATCTTAATTAATGATAAGAAGCGAAATTAAATGTAAACCAAAATTTCATATTTATAATTTACTTGATAGGTGATAATATTGTATGAACAGAGAACGAGCGGTACGGTCCACATTAATCATTAATTGTTACAGTGCTGTGCATTGAAGATACAAGTTAGCTTTGTCCGTTTTATTTCGTAATTCTTCTAATATGGGGTACTTTGTGTGTATTATTTAAATTTTCAGTGAAATTAGATTAGCAAGAAATGTAGCAAATCCTACGATATAATGGTTTTTGTAAAATTAAAAAATGGTTTTCCCCGAAATGTGTGGAATAAAAATAATTATTGGCTTCCTTACAAAAAAAATCATTTTCTCCGCCTTTCTGTCTTTCCATATTTAAATAATTTTTATGTGATCGATTAAAATAATTCGAAGGTAAGCATAGTCTGCATCGAGTCGAGTCTGTACGTTTCATACATTTTATTTTATTTCATTTTGTAAAATGCCTTCAAGGAACATACTTTCAGACAATGTATACATCCGACCCCTCATGACACGTGGGTCGGCACTCATTCGCGATATATTTTATCATTATGTCCAAACAGTGGATATCTACTTATCTTATGCATTGTTTTTGTTCCCTCAAATAGTAAAAATTAAAAAATTAGCACCAAAATACAAAATTATTCATATCATGAGATTGATAAAATTGATTGTTAAAATACATTCTGTAAAAAATTTAGAAATTATTTCTTTGTGTCCAAAATTGTTTTTAAAAAATTACTACCGACTTTTCAATGCTTTAGCTTTACGAAAATTCATATAAATAGCGGAGAAAATAGATTGTAAAAAATCTTCAGTCATTCATGTTTTGTTATACATAAATATAACGCATGCGTTTCATGTTCCTGTGTACTTGAGTTGGAATATACAAGTTAAATTGAGATTCTTTGGAGCCAGAACATATTCGTATTAATTACTGGAGTACAACATCAGGTTGTCAAAAAAATCTGCACCCAATTTTCTTACATATCGGGATCAAGATCGCAAGGCCTTGTCCGGAAATTCTGATTTAAGTGCGTCCACTTCGTTGCAATCCATTTGTGACCCAAAACAATTGGACACGCTCCGTGAAGCATCCTCATGTCAATTTGTCCATTCTTGAGGGCAGTGTACCTATAAAAGTTTTGGTAGAGTAAAATAATGTAGAAGAGCTGCTTCATTGATTTTTAATTCGATTATGAGCTGTAGGCGTATAGGCATTATAAATTTACCATAAGACAGCCGAGCCTTTGACAGGATTTACATGGGTTCCAAGAACGGGGAAAGCAGTAAATCCTCCCTTTTGTACTTCGTTGAGCTAAAAAAGAGAGAAAGGGTACATAGGTAAGTAAAAAATAATAATACTGATATAGGTGGGTTGTCCAAGAAGGAAAACGAAAGGTTAAGTATTTAAGTCCTTACATAGACCAAGAATGTTGTCACACGGTCACCCTTCAGTTTCAGGATGGGATCCTTATCGGGATTTCCTCCAAGCTGAAATTTTAAGTAATTGAATCATATCACATATATAAATAGAAAAATGAAAACCCCGCAATGTCTTTTGTAAAATGTATAGCCTATATTTACCGAATCAAAATGAGTTGACACGTGTCCACCATAAGCGTAGCTGGCAATTTGCAAAGCTTCCGAAGCATTCATTCCCCTCACATTGAGCCCCGTTATTAGCTCAATCCTCCTTCCAATTGGGGCCGATGGGATGTGCTCATCTTCCAGCCAAGCGTAGATAGCAGTTCTTGGGGTTGCTCCTGGAACGTTCTGTGGTGCCCTTTGTAAAGTGGGCATGGCAGCTCTTTTCATCTCCTTTGTCCAGGCTTCGCTTATGATATCGTGGAACTGGATGAGAATGGGCTCGTGGCTGAGAAGCTCGGCTTTCAATGGATAGAGGTAGAAGTATGGATGCCTTTTGTCGTACCAACACTTCAAAGTCGCTTTGTATTCAGGTCCCTATATGGGTTCAAATTGGAAAGTTTAAAATAATTCTTTCATGTTGCATTGTCTGAAAATTGAATGGTTTCAATTCGATCCCCAAAAGTTATCCCTGTCTTGTTTACCTGGAAATCTTCTCCATTACAAAGGGCCAAAAAGTTATAATGGCCTGCTTCCGGATGATCAGCCTTTGTCAGACCTTTCAGTTGTTCGTAATTTATGGAACGCAAGGTTGGGGCGTTGGGATTTTCGCTGAGTCGTTCGGTGAACATGTAAAGATGGGAGTTATGCTTGTTTCTGTCGAAGTCCCTATCGTGCTATAAAAAGAAGATACGGAATTTTATAAAATTCTAGATCACAAATATGTTCCAACCGTAGAAATATCTTTTTACATAATAATGTAATGATGGTGTACCTTTTCGATATTCCGCTTGTAAGTATTTGCCAGGCTAAATCCGCTCACTGAAATTGTGTCATTGTCATCCTTCATTCTTGACTCTGTCACCCTGAGCCAGTCCATTGCCAACGTGTAGTACTCGCTCTTAGCTGCATATTCTGCAATTTTGAAGGCTTGGGAGGGTGTGAAGCCGACTTCGGTCTGGATACCCATGATGTTTCCCCTTGCAAACTATGAAAAATTTATAAAATTTGTTTTTAGATTTGCAAGTAGGCAATGATCGCAGTTTTCTTCCAACTTCTTCGCTCTTTTTTATGTAACATTTGTAAAATATAAAAAGAGTCATATCTTTTACCTCTTCCACATTCAAATCGTAGACATAATGGACTCGAAGAATGGCATCCATTGCATCCCCAAGATCCTTTTCTGACGGCCATGGGAATACTCCCGAAAGCTTGTTGATACGGTCTTCCAATTCTATGAAACAAGGAAAGCGAGATGCGCTTGAAATACTTTCTTTTGTCACTTTCAGTTTTTGGTGCATATATTATATCATATCATAATCACTCAAAAATTCCATATATTTTCCATACGAGCTTCAAGCCGTTGACTGACGTGAGCTCCCACAGCATCAAACTCGGTTGCAAACCTCCTAACCATCCTATATGCCGTTATTGGATGGGCAGCAATTTGCGTCGCTTTCTGCCACGGATCCGCATCCTCAGGCAGATGAGAAACACCTTTCATGGCAGCATCTTCATAGTCCTGCAAATACCTACAGAATAAAAAAAATCATATAATTTAATTTTCACAAAAATAGCGAATACAAATTTCCAAAGTTTCGGCTTGCCCCACTTACGTATTTATAATCGCCAGTCTTTCTTGGAGCGACGCCGCATATTTCACCATCTCTTTGTAGATTTCCACTTCCGTTCTCGCCAAATATGTTAAGTACGTAGATGACAACGCATATGGAAAAGGCTGGGGAGGTCCTTTGGGAGGTTCTTTAATAATCCCCTCCTCTTCTGGGGTATACTCGGAAGCATACTGTGATTGACAAGAGTTGAATAGGAAGGCAGAGAGGAAGAAGAGTGAAAATAGAGCCATGCCAGTTCTGGGCCGCCTTTCCAACGAAGGTATTTCAAGTAGCACCATAATGAGTGGTTGACTGTTGTGCTAATTGCTACTGTCGCTGACACGAATAACTTTGACTTGTATTTAGAGAGTATTCCAGTCAGGTAATTTTAGGGTAGCTTAGGTTGACTGTCACGTTTTCGACATCCGATAGATGATGTTCAGAATCGTAATTACAAATTACGATAATTACTGTTTCAGGAAAATAACTTACGCCCTTCCTTTCCCGATTTCACATTCTGTGGGGGAAAATAAAAAAATATTAACTTCATATTTAAAAAAAATTAACGCACGTCTCACAAAAACGGTTAAGATAAGCGGTTTCGAGATATCAATTTCTGCTTTGTCGCTGACTAACGTGAACTGTAGACTAGATTAGTAGCATTCTCCTCCACTATGCAAAATGTGGGCTTTACTATTATATCTGAAGTCACAAACTAAATATCGTTAAAAAGCCCATATATTTCCTAGTTCAAAAACTATGTTTCATTTATTTTCCACAACTCACCCGTATAAATGCATACTAATTACAACTTACAACTAGCAAATAAACCCAGTCCGTTCATTACATCCTCACATGATGCCTACTCTTATGAACCACATTGGCAGAGTAAAACGGGATCATTTCATGCTCTGAAGAATGTTTTACAACTTCGCAACAAAAGAGTAGGAAAATAGGTAGTTTTTTGTGAAAAAAAAACGCGATCCTTATCTTTTATCATCCTCCCTCATGCGCTGACTTACTGACTGATTCTGATTCTGAATGGGTAGTTCATGTATGGGGTAGTGTAAGTACAAATAATATTATAAATGATTTTTTTAGTGCATGATATAATACAGTTGTGAAGCATTATGAATTGACGCTATTATAAAATTGTGTGATATGTAGAGCATTAATGAATCATTTTTCCCATCATAGAACGTGGATTAGCTTGTCCACCACCTTAGCCTTGAAAAACTAGCCTTGCTCAAAGGTAACCTGATTCTAATTTTATGTTTAAGGCTATATATGTTATTTAATTCATAGTATTTGAAGAGGCTACTTTCATTATGAAGACACGGTAGTGAAGAATCTGATGTGTGAAGTAACTTTAACGATGATTTCATAACAGGATGGTACATCATTTATAGTAAATTGGAGTACAGGGAAGTAGCGTAAAACTCTTTGAGCGTGAAGAACTTCAGGGGAAAATTGAAATCAAAATGGCAAAAAAGATGTTTTATGGTTTGTAAGGGAAGAATCATAGCAAAACCAATTGCAATTTTTTGGCTGTATGCCTGATAGCAATTTACAAAATGAAATCGATCAAATTATACATCATCTCGACAAGCTTTCAACTACACCGATAGGGTACAAACCACCCGCAGCAACAAAGGAACCAAATCAAATCCCCAACATTTTGTTTTTATGTATGGGTTAGGGCTGGGGTAGAGGAAAAATGAGATGCGGGGGTGTGTGGTTGATTAAGCATTTGTTTTATATTTTTTCATCGGAGCATCCCGTATAATACAGCAATCCATTATAAACTCATAGAATATCGAGATTCATATTGAAATTTGCTCTCAACATAAAATAATTGTTGACAACTGTCAATGTCAATGTAAATGGGCTGCATCTACACCATAACAGGATTGCCATCCTCAAAACATTGTTCTTCCAACAAATTCCCATCGTTTAGTATTATAAATTGGCGTGGAGTACCTTTTAAAAGGAAAATAAACATATTTCAAACAATTCCAGGGTTATTTTTAGGCCTAAAATGGGCTGAGCAGCTCGGGCAGAGCGGATCAAAATGCGTTACTCCATATTACAAAAATCATGACATTGATAAAGTGATTTAATTTTTTAGGCGATGGAATCGCTTAATGTTTTCCGGTTTAATCGAATAAAACAGACATTAGGGATGTGCAGAGCAGAGCTATAAATCCTACTTCATTGCAATTTTTGTTACAAAATAATAAAATGATTTTGATCTGATCTGATTCACGAAACACGATCCAGCAATAACTTTTGATCCCATTCGTGTTTAGGAACTTTTCTAAAGAGTTAGAATGGTAATTGCTTGTGGATGTTTGTGTTTTTGTGAAAGGACTTCACTAGGCCTGTAATTATTTGCTAACACTTGCTATTAAAAACAAACTATCAGCAATTTCTAAAGGAGAGGTCAATAATAACAACCTAGTCTAATATGGAAAGTTGGATGCTTTGAGGAGCACGTGTGAAGCTCCTGCTTATAACGGATGTGATTTAAACAGTGCGCAGTACTGCGCAATAATATATAATTGGTACGTACTTTTACAAAAACGAAAATACTGGAAGTCATTAAAAATTCCATTTGAATTGATAATTTTTGTAAACATTCCCCAAAAGATTTTTTATTTTTGAAAAATTGAAAACTGTTTAAGCTCTCTAGTTGTTTAAATTGCACCACAACAAGTATTTATGTCGTTAGTTTAAATATAATCAGCAATCAACCAAATAATAATGAGTGACATGTAATGCATGATGATGAGAATGATCTTTGTTTCCTTCCGCTGGCACTGCTCTAATACCATTGGCTCCTTGAACTTGAGCTATGCATGAAATTTGGAAAAACTTTTCAAAGAGAAATTTTTGTGGTAATAAAATGTGCACACATTAGAGCAAAATTGCATGTACAGTTCGCCAAGGGTCTCGTTATATCCGTTTTGACTAAATGACTGTAATGGTTCATGACAAGTATAATGGCTTTCAGCAGTTTTGCCTTGTTTCGCGTTTGTATGCACTTGAGTTGGCATACTATCCTATCATCCTCACAACCAGATTCTAACGACTATCGTACCTATGTACATGATTTTTAAAGGAAATTGCTTAAGGCTTGCTAAATTTGGAGAAGGGGTGAGCTTTAAGCTGTTGTTGAGGACCAAGAGTAAGACCAAAACAAAAAGAGGCTAATATACTAATAGACAAGCGAAATTACATCTCTACCCTACATACATTTACTCACTTTTTCTTATTTAGTTTGCAATATCAATTCAATTCACTTCATGCAAAAGGTACTCTACTCAAAATATTTTACTTTTACTTACACGTTTTGTTCCAATTTCCAATATTTATCACAATCAGAAACCGACACTTTATACTACAATCACAATTAAAATTTTAGCAAAGCTACTAATTTTAGTATTTAGTAGCAAAATCTCGATTAAAAAACTTAAATATCTAAAATTATATAAGCCTATTATCCAGAGAGCTAAATACGAAACAGTCAACGTCAAAATGACCAAAATGATAAATTACACAATAAAAAATTGCATAGGAAGAGCCTGCCACTTCTGCTGCTCCTTTCCTACCACTGCCAACCTGGCCAAAAGGAGGATTCCTCAAGTCAACCTTTTTTCAAGCTATCTCACAGGTTGTTGCCGTTGCCGTTGTTGTTCTTGAGGTTTGAGGAGGATGAAGCGAATACATATAAAGAGATATACGGTGATCATGATGTTGATGATGATATGATGATGGACTGAAGAAGGTAAAATGAAATAGTAAGGAAAAGTAGCCAGCACATTTACATTATTGCAAAGAAAGAAGTAAAAAATACCTGCATGCTTGCTTTATCTCGATTGTTGGCCGTCAGTTTTTCAAAAGGTAGGTTTTTCAGCAGTTTAAAATCTGATTTTTTGCTTGTGTTCAAATTCGTATTTACTCCATCTTCTCTATACATGAAAGAATGAAGGAGGATGAATACTCACATCTTGTGAACCTGCACGTACGCATCTTTCATCCCCGTCTCGTATTTTTAACAAAAGCTCGATTTTTTAATGTTTGCTGTAAAACAGATTCATCCGTATTCATACACACGGTGGGATGGGATTTAGACCTGTTTTTGGTTACGGTCTTTTGATTCAAAATCTATAGCTTAGTTTTTGGGATGAAAGATAGAAAAAACAACCGTCACAGTCTTATTGTACTTTTAAAGGGCATGATGACTAGCAAAAGTTTTGAGAATGTCATTGGCGTGGAGTTTTCTATGAATTTCCCCATTCAATGTGAAGATTTAAGGAAGCTGGTAAAAATCGATGCAGTTTTTGTGCAATGTAATGTGTCTTGTCGGTTTACGTAAGGTTCAATAGAAGAAAGATTAGAGCTGTACATTGTTGCATTGTACAAATTAGCCAATTTATCTGAATGATATTCGGGAAGATGGAGTTTACTTCATATATATCTAAACTACAAATTGGTTGGCGTTCTTTATTATTTTCCCCTTTGTTATTTTATTATCCATTTTTCGGGTTTATTGACAGTGTGAGCCCAAAAAAAGATAACTCGGATTTGCGAATTACCTATGCTGAAAGCTCATATAAATATGATATGATATAATATATATAGGCGAATGAAAGATGGATGAGTAGCCGATTCAAGGGAAGAAGTATCGAAATCGAGACGCGATAATTTGCTCATTGATCATCATTGTTTCGTTAAAATCTTCTTTCCATTGACATTATACATAGGTATAATACAACCCTAATGAAGTACAATATAAGCCATTGTGCTTACTTTCAGATGCTCTTTTAGAATTCGCATTTGACTTGGCTGGATAATTGAGTATCTGGATGGCATTCACTTTCGATATCTACCAAAAAACTGGTTTTCCCTCCCCACACTGCCAACTCAGCAAAAGGGAGAGGATCATGATCAGTGATCATAGCAAAAATCTGAATATATTTGGTATAATGTGTGTAGGACCTACACTGTAGGTCCTCCATGGACTCCTCCTGGCCCTGTCACTATTTTTGTTCCTTTAGAAATGCTTTTAGGCTGCATCAAGTAGGCTTTTGGGCTTTTCTTTACATTACTTTTGCTTTTACTACTGAAAAATCCGAAATGGCTTTGTCATGTTTAATTTGTAGGTTCAGATGAGATCAAGGGTTTGTTTGTGTATCTCTTTGTTTTCACATGGGAAATATATAAAAATTTAAGTTAACTTATCTTCAATTGGGTGAAATGGCAGAAAAAGGAAAGCATAGCCTTTTAATATGACTTGGTAAGCTTATTTGATGATTTGATTGTTTTTTATTCAAGAACAATGATTAGTATTTTGTATAAATGAGAAAGACAAATTCTTAATTTCGAATACAATTTAACTCTGACTGAGAGCATGCTGTAAAATGGGGTCAAGGTAGATTTGAAAACTTGAAAAGTGGGCGAAAGTTGTGTTAAGTTGCGCTGTTGTTAATTCACTTTTGGTCATGATTTAAGCACATTTTTGTGACTCACTTTGTTCGCTAATTTTCACACATGCGTATATGAAAATCGATTCGAAAAGACAAAAAATGGCTTTGTTTTTGTAAGTGCAGAAAGATGCAGAAAATGCCCAAGTAACTAGTTTTTTGGGGGGAGGATGGCTAAAAATCTGATGATTTTTGGTAGGTGTTTGAACCAATTATTCGCTTTGTTGTTAGTAAAGAGGAAAAGCGTTTTGCTACGCTTTCTTTCAAAGTCTTTGTTTTTCTCGTGTGTTAGATTAACTTAACTTAAGTTAACCTAGGTATATATTTTACAAATTAAAATTAAATTAATTTTACAACTCTCTATTTAAAGGCATCCTTGCCTAGAATCGTTTATCACATAACGAAGGAAATGGAAGGGGAGTGATGAGACTCGTGCATATATCTAGTGCACTTATTCTGCTGGATGGAACATATCTATCGTAATGCCCATTTGTTTCTAAACTGCAGCGAGAACAAAGTCAAAATTTGTCCATCTTTCTTACATTTATTACCGTATCCACCGTTCCAGTTCCAGCACACAATCTTATTAGTAGTTATTATTACCTTACCTATCAGAATTAACATTCCGAAAAAATTCCCGAGGAAGTCAAATAAGAATCTCTCTACAAATAAACGCTATTAGTTTAAATGCACTAATTAACGATGCTAACAGAAATCTACATCTATGACTTCGGTTGACTTTAATTTTAATTTGCAGATATAATGTCGTGAGTTGAGAGTTATTTTTTTTTGTCTTGGAACTTCGGAACTATAACTCTAAAGGTAACTGCCAAGCTAGCCTAGTCACTATTGGCATATACACCTCTAGATCTACGAATCTAAATTCAAGTGGAGGTCACAAAAGCATGTGCTGCATATAAATCTTTCCTTTACGCATAAATTTTATTTAGTGCTAATTGCATGGCTCGTATCGATATCATCACCAGGATTTTGTAAGCAAGTCACAGATCTCCAGTGATCTGTATCAATTTCGTTGGTTATATTTAATTGCAAATGCATTAATTACAATTACACGAGCTTCTTCACACGTCGTGTC
Organism: Lepidocyrtus lignorum; assembly: GCA_034696835.1. Classification (NCBI taxonomy): domain Eukaryota; kingdom Metazoa; phylum Arthropoda; class Collembola; order Entomobryomorpha; family Entomobryidae; genus Lepidocyrtus; species Lepidocyrtus lignorum. The sequence goes on from JAQGAG010000027.1 coordinate 18,221, forward strand.
GGGCCAACGACAACAACGTCAAGGTCTCCATTGTAAAAATCTAAGCGTTCCATTCAGGGGCGCAATCACGTATTTTTTTCAGGGCGGACATTTTCAAAATAGTTCAATGCGTTGGTATACATTTTTGCGTGTGCTATTTAAACAATATAGAATTAGCAGTTGTAAGCTCTAGATCTTATAATTAAATTGAAATCGTAATAAGCTAAATCAAAATGAATTTGTGGATTTAGCTTTGAATAGCGTGAAATTCTCAGAAAAGCCTGAATCGAACTCCACAAAAACATATTTCCTTACTTGATTGACCTTGTCAAAAAACAATTTTCTTCAATTCTAGTCAGGGACCAAAAACTAGGGTCGGATGTACTATTTAATCGCGTCCCAAACGGAGGCAGTAATTGCGACCGGAAGGTCGCAAATTTTTTGACATTTATATACGTCAAAATGCTCCAGAAACGCCGTTAAAATACCAAAATAGTAGAAAAAACCTTACAGAAATTCCAAAATAATTCCAAAAAACTGTTTAAAAGTACAAAATGCGATAGGAAATTGTTGAAAGTTGAAATATTAAATAAAGTTTGCAAAATTTCCATTAATTAAACCTTTCTTAGGTCTAAACTTTCATAAGCTCTATTGATTTTCATCAGAAAATCCATTTAAATAGTTATCTAGACGGGGTTTGAAAAATGTTTATTGAATGTTTGAATTTTGTGTCCAGCCGGACGTAATTTTTTTAGGGCGGACATATTTTGTCCAGGGTGGACAGTGTCCTGCCTGTCCGCTCTGCAGTTGCGCTACTGGTTCCATTCCAACCCAGGTGCTTCTCGCCTTCTCGGCTACATATCTCATTTTAAACTTAAAACGACTCGAAGAAAGTAATTGAATTTTGGTTTCTTTTGCTAAGCTCAAAGTATTCATCTAAATTTATCGTATTTATTTCCACAAAATTTCGATATTCCAAAGGGCATCATGAGAATACACGCAGATTGTGGAATGTCCTTTAAGATATGGTGTGTGCTTATCGTTGTGCTAGAGATTTTATGTGAGTTGACTACATCTTCTAAGACCTTCCATTCCTTGAACTTTTACTCACATGCAAAGAAGTTTTGAATTCGTTCACAAAACCCAAAAGAATAGTTAAATATGTAATCTAGAGGATACCTTAAAAGGTTTAGTATGTTAATGTATATTTATATAATTTCGGATTGTTTCAGATTCCAGTGTAGTTGCAGTGTTGTCAGGATGGTTGTTCTGCTTCCGGGTTGGGGGCAACATGAGATTGCTTTACACTCCAAAACCAAATGAAAAGTTTACTGACGTGAATCATAACTATGAATGTAAGGATACAAATTATCGTTTCCTAATAGCTATTATCTAACTACAATTAGATAAGTACTTATCAAATAATATTTCAATTTGCAGTCCTTGTAACCTCTTGGATTTTGGTCGTCCTCCTTTGCATTTGCGTCATTCGGGTGTTGTCCGCAGGCATACTGACTGTCGGTGTGAAAAAGGTGGGTTTATGGATAAGCCATTACAATTAATTAGTTAATGAAATGGTAACAATGTTGGGATCTATAATAATTTACGATTTAAAACATCAATTAAAATAGTCCTCGGCGGATCTCTCCCGACTTTGGATTGTTTTCAAAGGGCTCGCCCTCATGGTATCCATATTCGTGCTGACGGCAAGCTTCACTGTGGGCATTTACGTCAAGCTCGCAGCTTTAATTTCAGTGATCGGAGATTTGTTAACTATTTACTTCATTCGGGTGCTGTATCCGGAATTGGATAAAATGCGGAAATTTATTGTCGTGGTGGAGGAAAAGCCGGAGGCGTAAAATAAGAATATTTATGTAATTTCATGTATGATGGAGTATGACAACTCACAAAATACGAATAGAAAAATAAAACTTAGACTTATATTTCCGCTCCTGTGCAAAATGAATAATATGACAAGGGTTTTTAAAAAGCAAACAAAATCAAGTTAAATCTCTACTATCATTTATGAACATGCAAATTGCTAATTGCGAATAAAACAAGTAATCGGAAACGTTTCCTCAGCTGAAGAAGCTTGTGAAGCATTCAAATAAATTAACAATTTGATTTGACAGAAATTTTTCACAGACAGATTTTGAAATTTTATAGTATAAGATAATGATAATGATAAGTTAAGGAGCCAAGAACACTAAAATGGCATCAATCCTCATTTCTTGAATTTCCAAAGCTGTCAAAGCTCAAAGTGGCCTGAACCTGTGTGCCTATGGAAAATTACTAAAGCAGTATTAAAAGTTGGAATTACGAGTCGTAATTTACGACGACCGACCAATTAGAGACTTCCCTTCACCCTCGAATGGTTTATAATCCCTTCTTTAGTCTTTTTAATCCGGATTCTTTCCATTTAAATCCCTTGGTCGAATACTTTGTTCTCGTAGCGTCGTCTCGTTGTTCTTCTTTCGAAACGTCCTTTTCATGTAGATATGTAAAATTTGGGAGTGTGTGAAATGCCGAATGTGAATGGATATGGATACACAATGCACAATGACAATATGCATAGATAAAGACAATGTTTATAAGTCTATTGGATACACCGATCCGTATGCATTTTTTATTTTAGCTTTATTATCATACCTATTACAAATACACAAAGAATTTGGAAATATTACTACAATCGATATAGTATCATGATAAAATACATAAAGTAGGTACATATTTCGCGAGAGAAAATCTTGCATATTCAATTAAATTAAGCGTCTTCTTATAATCCAATTAAAACCGATCGTAACGTAATACCTCTACTCTACCTCAATAATCCTTTTCACGGATTTCTCATCCAAGAAGTGTATCCAAATTCCAAAAGTACATAGCCGAGCCTAAATGAAAATTCCTTCCCATTTTTTAATATGACAAATGCCAACAGAACACCTCTTCGCAACTCGCAACCGTTCCCGACGCTTCCACTTTATTCACCCATGATGATATCCGTACAAAGAAAAATGTGCTAAATACAAAATGCAATGCAAATCAAGTTTACATATAAAAACGCGGTACATGCTTGAGCACAGCATAGCACACGAAGGATAAGAATGAAAATGCCGATTCTATACTGATGGAATAATTCCTATTCCAGTCGCATGCAGAAGAGGATTTGTCCTACAGACGAGACAATATGCACACTTTCTATGAATCTTTGTTCCATCCATGTTTTTTCAATTACTCGCCCATATTATGTGTATCTAGCTAGACTAATCTAGAGCCATTGACATTGTCCTCAGTCCTCCCCTCCCTCTCCCTCATGTATAAAAATATAGATAGTACCATACATTATGCAATGTCCATAAACGCCATATAGAGTACCGAGCCCAACATACATTCTTTCTATCCGATCCGATAATCCGTATCCGTATCATGCTCCATGCATACTTTATAGTATTATAGTTCATGGCATCTTGGCTCATGCAATAAGATAGTACTATACATAATACATACCTACTCGACCCGACCACACACCATGCTTAACTACTATTTAACTGAACTCCATACATAAAAAATATCCTCCTATGTACATAGTACATATTGTATTTTGTTTCACGTTCATGTAACTTTTTGATGCTGTTTCAATTCCATACATACCTATTCCATGTCAAAAGGGAAATCGGATCGGATATATACGTATTGGGCGCTATGCATAAGCTTATAATAACTCGCACTCTGCATTTGACTCGGGCTCTCTTTTATATCCTTTCTTTCCTTCTGACAGTGTCTATGCATGGAGTGGAATCGAATGGGATAAAATGAGAATACCAAATACATAAACTAAAACCCGTATTCCATTTCATATAAATAGGTACCTGAGCGAGCTCCCATAAAGTAAAGCATAAAGAGTTGAAGCATTTTTTATACCTAAAAATGCGTATATTTATGTATGTACTTATGTATGTATAGTAGATGTAGACAATGCGGTGAAATAATGAAATGGAAATGAACTGATGATGCGCCCATCATATATCCCTTGCTGCAGCATCACATCACCATCATGCATCAGCCGTTTTCTTTATGTTATCCAGAAAGAGCGAAAGGTCCCATGCATTACAGATAAGGAGCAGCAGCATGATCCGTCTTCTTTGCTAGGGAAAGTCGGTGGTGGTGTTTGTAAAATATTTACAATTTAATCATTAATGTAGTGAGAGGGATTCGGTTTTTAATTGTTCTTTAAATTAAAATCACGCACACCTGTTTTTTGCTCTGTATAGCTCAGGCTAGGGATTTTTACGCGCTTTTTTACCTGAGGTCAAGGAGAAAGCAGATTCTAGAGGCTTTTGATGCGGATTCTTACGTAACAATATTTTTGTGTCATGGCCAGTATATGAGGAGGAAAGGTCAATTAATTATAAATAAGTATAAAGAGTTAAATGGGTTCGGTGTTGGTTGGAGCAGGATGACTGGAAGGAATAATAGGAGGAGTTGATGATTACAGTAGGGAATTAATTAATTGGGAAGATAGTTTGATTTCGGGGGTAGTTATTATTTTTTATCATTTTTTGGCCTATAAAAAGGAACTTGTGGGGAGCTAACTACAGTAGCATTTAAAGTTAAGTATTTGTGTTCAATCAAGAGGAAAAGGTGGGGTTTTCAGGGCGCTGATTTACTGTAAATTGTTGTCAGACATCAGCTACCTGTGGATCAGCTGGCTTGGCTTAGTTTAGTTCACTGTTCATCACATTAGTTTTTAAAGGAATTAGAATTAAAGTTAAATAGACCGTTGGAAGGATGACGCTGTACGAAAATGTAACCGTGTACAGGATAACGGAGACGGGGAAGAGCGAGCCCCGTTTTCCAGAGCCTGTTGTGCTAAGGGTGGATTATGATCCGCAGGGGTTGTTGATGTCCTTTTCAAAAGGTAAGATAAGATGCGTAATATTATCATTGATCATATTATTATCAAACAGTAATTGGGCTTCTGTGCAATTTTCTGTATCGTTTTATTACGCAGTAATATTAAGTAATTTAAAAATCTGTTTTCTTGGTGTGCATTACAGCTGGAGACCCATCTTCCAAACTGTATGAGTTATTAGTGGAAAGGAATTGTCCACCCCAACGAATTGGGAGATTGGGGTTCATAGTTAGTACGGAAATTGTAGCCCTACTTTTAAGTATGAAAGCGGAAACCGGTAAGTTAGATATTTGATGAAAGAGTTTAGTTAAGTTTTTTTAAATAAAAAGAGCAGCTACATGAACTGAATCAGAGTTAATGAAATATTTTGTGTACGTATTTAGATGGAGCGAATTTTCAAATACAGATAACTAAAGGGCTAAAGGGCAACGAGTCATCGATTTTTGCCGAGAGAACTGAAGACTCGTCCGCGTTGCAGTACTTCCAGGTGGGTTTTAAACAAATGATCATGATATGATCAACTGTTGAGAAAGTATGACTTACCTAATTTAGAATTATCGCAATTTACAAGCTGTTCTGTGTTGTCTTTGCAGTTCTACGGTTACCTCTCTCAGCAGCAGAACATGATGCAGGACTATATTCGGACTGCGACTTATCAAAAAGCAATATTAGCTAATTTACGTGATTTCAATGATAAAGTTGTGTTGGATGTCGGTGCGGGCTCTGGAATCTTATCGTTTTTTGCTTGCCAAGCTGGAGCAAGGAAGGTATATGCCGTGGAAGCATCCAGTATGGCTGTGCATGCAGAGGTAAAAATCTACAGATGGAAGTGTTTTGTTTAGATAATTGCAATTGGGGGAGAGCCGAAGCCGAATATTGATTTACATTTTCTAAAATGATGCTTTTGTTTACTCATATAATAATAGGCTTTGGCAGCTGCTAATGGTTTGAAGGATAAGCTGAAAGTCGTCGCCGGGAAGATTGAAGAAATAGAACTTCCGGAGAAAGTAGATATTATTATATCTGAGCCGATGGGATACATGTTGTTCAATGAGAGGATGTTAGAAACATTCTTGCACGCAAAGAAATGGTTAAAACCGACAGGTATGTGTTTGTTCGTGGAATAACATACGTAAGGATTGTTCATATACCTTGATGTTGTTTTATTTAAGCTTATCCATTTCAAATTTTAATTGCACAGGAAAAATGTTTCCTACCACCGGAGATCTGCATGTTGCTCCTTTCACAGATGAGGCTTTGTACATGGAACAATGCAATAAAGCAAATTTTTGGTAAGCAGAAGCAGCAAAGAACTTTATACTTTTAACTTTATCACTGTACGATTGTTTGTCCCTGATCGATCCGATGTATTGATTATGGCTCAAGTAATTAATAAGTGTTTTTTGTCGGTTATATTACAGGCAACAAAACTGCTTTCATGGCGTAGATTTAAGTTCCCTGAGGAATGCCGCATTGAAAGAGTATTTTCGCCAGCCAATTGTGGACACTTTTGATGTTCGAATATGTCTAGCAAAATCATTGAAGCATACAGTTGATTTTTCTAAGGCATCAGAGTTCGATTTACACCAGATTGATATTCCGTTGGATTTTACAATCACTGAATCCGGAACCATTCATGGGTTGGCCTTTTGGTTTGATGTGTCTTTTGAGGGTTCAGAACAACCTGTCTGGCTATCGACTGCACCTACCGAGCCATTGACGCATTGGTACCAGGTATGATATTTGTCGAAAAAACTACATACTCAACTAGTCAACTACTCATTGAATGTCGTAGTAAAACTGTATGGATTATAGATTCATACATTCCACATTAACAGACATTGGTTTTGTTTTTCGTTTAGGTACGATGTCTGATTGATACCCCGATAATCGCAAAACAGTCTCAGGTTCTGAAAGGACACGTAAGACTTAGCGCTAACAAAAGGTATGTTTAATTCGCCGTATGACTCCTGTTGATTGGGTGTAAACGTAAACTACAAATATTACCACTTTAAGCATCTCTAATATCTGCTATTTTTTTATCGTTTCAGGCAAAGTTACGACGTTCTCATAGGCCTTGATTTAGAAGGCCGAAAAGCAACTAATACATTAGACTTAAAGAATCCATATTTCCGATACACGGGTCAGCCACCTCAACCGCCACCAGGTCATCATACTACAGCTCCGTCAGACTATATATGGACGACAGTGGATGCCAATGGAAGACAGGCCAATGGTGGGTTAACTGTAAACGGATCTCTTGTAGATGGAATGAATACATTTGTTGAGATGGCTGGAGCTCAAAACATGATGGGCGTTATTCAAGGAGCATCAAATCTTGTAAGTTTGGCAGAGGCACCTTCATTAAATCAAACATTAGTAGTAGTGAAAGGGAAACCCTGGTCGAGGTTATGATGTAGTATTGTAATGTATCTATTGTTTTACTTTCAGGGGGCGCCGCATGTCCAGGCTAATGCATCAGTAACTCATTATACAACGGTTCCTCTACTGGGAGAATATGTTGCAGCAGCTGCCGCAAATCCAGCACAGAACGTTTTGCTCAGTAATTCAAACGTCATCTCTGCACCACATAATATGAATTGGTCGCACTGATTTCTTATCCAGAAATTCCAGTTTGAATAGAACACTGTACTGTACAGAAGAACATTATTATGGCGTTAACAATAGTTCCAAATGATCATTTTGGCTTACAAATGACAGCTTCCAGTTTTTAGTGAATTGTGACAACCGAACTATTCGAATACTTTAAATCCCAGTTCAAGGCAATAAGGAATTACTTTTAAATTAGGAATATTCAACCTCATCATTGCTGTTATGCTCCGTAAAAATTGTGCATGAGGATTGAGATAAGACTTTACTAATAACGAGGAACTTGTATTATCAACAGTAACTGTTATCATAACTTGTCTCGACTGTGAAGGTTTTTTTTTGTAAGTTATATACATAAATAAGGATGTGATTTTTTTGTAAGTTAAAAATATGTGGCAACTGATATGATTGATTGATGACTGTGAAAGTGGCTATTTTATTATTGGATGATTTGTATTAATGTATAAGTACCTACCATCACTTGTTTACTATATGTAGTTTATATTATAGATTTTCGAAGTATACATCCTCCGTTTTGATTGAACTAATTTATCAAGACAGTTTCTACAATCTTTTTGTTTTTGAAATAGTTGGTCGCGTTGTGTACGTAGGCACGTAGCTATCGCTAAATTCTAGGTTTTATGAATCCTGGCATATGCCATATGATTTACAATGTATCTATAAACTTTACCGGTCCGTATTCCATGTATGAATGTAAATTGAAAAACCGTTTCAAAGCTATCTTCTTAATTATAGTGTGGAAGTGGAGTTCGATAGAGAATTCATTCTTGTTTCATCCCTTAGTGTATGAGTGAAATAAAATGTTATGTTTAATGTAAGAGAAGATGTTTTAAATAATTTCATGTTTAAACGATATTAGTGAAATTAAACTGGACTGACTTACGTGAACTTTTATGGAATCCGACGATTTATTGTAGTCATAATATGCGGATCTAAGGCTTGCCCTTCACAAGCTTTTCATTGTTCATTGTTTTGTCTTTCCATGGGTTGGGGTTGGCTTGAGGGCATTTCAACTTCATTTTCAGTATAACTTTGTCTAAAGCAAAGATTTACATATATTATGTATACTGCCTTAGAACTCCTGGTAACTACAAATAATATTTTATTTCGATTTGAACTCTTAAAAAACTTGTGTCTGAAAAATCTTTAAATGTCGCGAGTTAAAATTACTACTAATACGTAATATATATTTTGGTCTCTCCTGACGAATGCATTGATATCACGCCACCGATCTAACAATGGTTGGCCATGGCCATAAATCTCCACAGCCTCCTCACAAGCCCCCAATCGATGTTCCGAAAGCAAGGCAGGCCTTACATCAACAAAATGATGCACAAAAAAAGGCGAAAAAGAAAGCGGATAAGGAGAAGTTGCAGTATGACCCCGAAGACGATGTCTGGGCCCTTGACGTAGCAGTAGCTTCTAAAGGGAGAAAATATGCTAAAAGTGTCATGGACGGAATGAAATGGGTCAGGAGGATCTCAACTTGTCTTTGTTTGTTCCCCTTACTCCCTAAACGAGCTAAGGACGGAACCTATTCATGCAAATTTAGTTGGACATCAGAGGCCACAATTCCGTTCCTTATTGGCGGCACAATAGTAACGGGCTCCACGGTGTGGCTCTTTATCTCTATAATCTGCGCCTCCCAAAATTTTCCAAACCACCCCCCAATGTTTGATAAATCAACAGCAATTTTACGATCAGAGGAAGTCTATATGCTAAAACGGAACACGGTCAATCTCGTCCTTATATGCGCTAGTTTCATCAATACCACAATATGCATGGTGTCTGTATTCCTGAGACGGGACTATATCGCAAAGCAAATCGTTTATTGGGCCGAGTTAGTTAAAAAAGAAGATATTTTAAACATTCAAAAACGATTACATTCGGATATACCTATTTTTGGCTAGATAAAACTGATTGGAATTACATTTTAGGGTGGTCGAAGTAATTAAACTGGACGTAGGAAAGGGAGTGGCAAAGAGAGTCCTTCGGCACTTGGTAGCTTTGATGTTTTTCGTGATTGTGATCACCAGCTTGTACTTGTGTCAGATATCTCCCTTATTAGCAGGTTCCGGTTCCACCCTATACATCCTATTGACCAGGCCATTCCGTCCAAACAGTCATTGGGATAGCTCCATGAACATTCGGAAACAGTTCTTTGCCATTTTAATACTCTACGTGGTTGTTGCAGGCTATATGTATATCCTCTGGTTCTTCTACAACTGCAGAATACTGACAAACATGTTGATAATTTGGAACAACCGATTTCAGTATTGCTTGCATAAAAGTTAGTAAACCTAATTTTTAATATGTCATTCGTCATTCTTGTCATTTCGATTCCAGTAACACAACTTTTCCCAACTATTAGATGTAATGCAAACTACTCGTAAGAGTAAGCAGACGGGAAGGACCAGCCGTGCCCACTTGTTCCAAGATCATTTAGTTATTTTTAACCTAATTGAAGGAGTCAACGAGCAATTTCAAGTTATTATTGAGTCATTCTACCTGAGCTCCGTAAGTAAGACGAAATGCATGTGATTATCAATATGCCCCAGGTGATGTTTTATTGGCATCGTATGTTTTCTAGATGGTTATGATCGTTTTCGAAGCGTACGGCTTAGTCCACGGACTATTTTATGCTGAATACATCAACTGTGGCGCCCGTCGAGCGGATGTGATCCCGACCTTTCTATTCTTAGCTTTACAACTCTATATGTACATGATTGTGACGCTGGAAGCGGCCGGGGTGGCTGATGAGGTATTGTGGCATACGTAGCAAAATTTTATTTTCTACATTTTCCTCTGGAAGTTGATGAAAATTAAACTTTAAACTTTAGGCAAGAAATGTACTACACATTGTTCGACGGAAGGGGATGATGTCTGCGAAACTAGATATGGAGATGTGGTTTATGATGAGTATGCGCCTGTCTTTTGGAGGACACGAAGATGTGGGCATCATTGGAGCCGGATTTTTCTATGTGACTAAGTCATTCCTCTTGGGGGCCATTAGTGCAATCGCCTCCCACTTCATTATATTCTACCAATTTGAAGTTCCTTATGCGCAGTCGGTAGAATCGGATCCGAATTTGAAATGGCTGATGGATAATAATGTAACGACTAAATTGTTAAAACAACTTGAAGATGTGAATGGCACAACATGCTGATTGATGATAAGGGATGACACGATGAATTAAATGGGTCATTTTCGGATCTGTTTGATTTAATAATTTAACACGATATTTCACAACTGTATCAAATAATAATAAATATGAAGTGTTTTATTTTTTTAAATATATTCATAAAATGAAATAAATGCAAATGGGTTAACAAAAAAATTATCGTTACTTATTATCGTATAGTCGATTTATAAAAAGACACTTTTCAATCATATGAAAGATTCCATTCCGCCCTTATTGGCTCTTGGCATGGGAGGGGTGTAGACATCCTCCAAGCTTACTGTCCTTCCAAACTCTCTTTCAAAATCTTGATCCACTAGAGCTTTCGTGGCAGGGGCGAATAATCTAGCCGTCTTCAAAAGATTGTTCTTCATCTCCCGATTTTTTTGTACAATAGATTTCAGTCTCCGAGTTAGATGTTGTGGGCCACTCAGGCTCACATCCATCACAGAAGGGCCGTAGCCGTAGTTAGCAGTTCTCGACGAGCCAACTCTCATAACTGATGAGGATATGCCGGAAGTGGAAAAGCTGTCCAGAGTTGAGGAGGAGGAACCACGAGACCCCAATCTTCGAGATTTCTTCGATTGCTTTTCTCCTTTAACCGGAACCGCTTTCCCACACAACTCTAAAAGACATGAACAAGGCTACTCGTTAAAATGCTTTCGAATAATCAATAATCGTATTAATGCATTATGAGTGAAGTCGTACTCTTGGGAATTGACTCCTTAATCCTGTGAAACCAATTTTTGACTCCTGCCTTTGTCTCAATCCAGACTAAATGTTCTCTCCGAACACAAAAATACAAGATGTATAGAACACATAGGAGCAAACAACAGAAGCCCTGCAAGCCAGAATACAAATTCATTACTCAATATTCCTCGGTGATAAAATAATTAATCATCAAAACCTTGCCCACTCTAACCAAAGTTGTCATCAACTGAAGTTCCGGACTTGGTGCAAATCCGTATAACATCACGTCAAACTGCTTTTCAAACAAGCATAAAGTGTTCGGCTCAACGTCCCTGAAGGGGTATAATGAAAATGCTAGTTTGAATCATTTTTTATTGAAATCATTGTTTGTACATGTGAAACTTCATAAAGGTTGTTCCAGAGCCACCAACCGATTAGTGATGTTGATTTTGAACCAAAACACTGCCTCCATTTCAAGCTTAGGGGAGACCCGAGCACAAGGTGAAAGTCTAAAAATAAAATTCGACTCGAGAAACCTAAGTACAAACCTCCATAAAAGTATTGATGGTATTGAGATTATTAGCACGGTGAAGGGTGAACTTACGTATGACAAGCCCACATAATAGTTGAGTTGCCTGCATCCATGATTACTTCCCTGGCGTCTCTCTTAACTTCCTTTTCCTTATTACCACTCTCATATAAAGTGACATACTCTTGGTCCTTTTTGTGATGATTCACTGTATCCCATTCCTACAGAGTATAAGCATCAGTATTCCAGTTAGACTTTTAATAAGGTTCCCAAATCCCCAAGTATTGTCGATTGAAATTGAAGTAAAACTTATTAATGCCCTTACATGCCAAATTAGACTGACATCTGATATTCCAGGAATATTATGAGCTTCAATTTCCTCCTGTGTATACATTCTCATCCTTTCCCGATTTCTACCTCCTCCAACTATTCGCATTACGTATTTTCCAGTGTATGGTCGAAATACTCGGTTAGTCTAGAAAGTAAGATTGGAGCAAAGGCATATTTGAAGCGGTAAGAAAATTACTTCCTTTGTAGCATTGCATTATTAACTCCTAAAAAGTACTGAAGTACCCATACCACCATACCTCATCGAAAATCTTAAAGTGGAATACTATGGGGCTTCGTGAGAAAAAGCAGACAAACTTTTCCCCATAACAAAGTTTGCCAGTTCCATGTTCCAGCCTGTCTGTGGTTTGCCCATCCTCGGATGTCCCATCCCCTTCTTCATGGTCTCCATCTCCCCTGTGGGTTGGGTGCATACGAAGCAATAAAAACATAAGTCCATCCATAGTTTATAGTTATGTAGGTAAATTTTACTGATGAAAGATTATTTTAACGTGACCATCATACCTAAATTGTAGAGAGTCCAAGGTGCTATTCCAGTCAAACACGAAATCCCAACTAGCTGGACAACCCACCATAGCCATAGTTGCAATTTTATCCTGGAACCCAAATCAACACGATTTATATCCACCATTTTCTGTAGATGTTCCCAAATATTTTTCTAATTGTTATTTTGGAGAGCGCACTTACCCCCAGAACACTGCTCGCTTCATTTGTCGTGCAACTTCCGAATGCTCCTATGAGATGGTAGGTGATTGCAACGGGAAGGATATTCTTTCCAGGGGGTTGCTGCTGTAGACCCGCTATGGAATATGTGTAAAATGAATAATGCATACAATTCGCCATCCATGATTTCAAAAAACATTCCTCAATGTTAATATTCAAAACTCAATCACACGCACCTGTCCTCTTCACGCTCATTTGGACCATATAGATCACCGCAGCCTTTTCTGCGTGAATTTGTTTCTCCGTGTTGATTTGGATTACACTCCCATTTGCATTTTCCACGTTTAATTCGATTCCATTCATCTGGCTCGGATTAAACTGGGTAAATAACACCTGAAATGAATTGAACGAACATGGATTAACTCACGTGAAACCAATTCAAACGGTTTAGCCATTGTAGGTATGTCATTAAAAGCAACTGGTATAGTTTATAGTCATTTACTTGGTGGTCATTCTTAATGGAAAACTCAAATGTTAACTCAGCCACCATGAGATAGTCGAGGGAGTAATATTGATACACGCTGGCATGTGTGGATTCACTTGAGGCGGGTGTACGTACTGTAATTTTGAAATGCCTTGAATATAGACATCCTGCATAAACAATCTCAATTAAAATTGAGAGTAATCGACAAAGTACGTATAGATTTGTTTTATACCAAATTTTACTGGATCAATTAAAATCGCATCTCTGTCCTCAGTATGACCCTGGGTGAATCGCGCAAGGGCGAGCCGCCCCTCCTTACCTTTTGCCCGTGCCCATCTATATCAAACAAATATCAACCAAATTGCAGTTAGTTTGGTGACACTGGCGATCATATAATTGCTGTAAGAGGCTGACCAACTTTAACTTACTCCCTAAATGGGTCACTATCCATTCCAGCGTAGTTTCTAACAGTCGTCTGGAAAACTGTTTTCCACACCAGATCAAACGTGGCAACTTGAAAGGCCATCAAGCTCTGTTCTATATGGGTATTTCCCAATTTGATGTGTTGTTCCGGGTGTGGAAATGCTATCCCCTTTTTATAATAATTAAGAATCATATAGTTTGCTAGATATGTGATAGCTAGATGTCAAACATACCAGTTTAATACCTGCATCATGGAGAACTTTGCGGAAAAGTTTTGTTTCAAGCTTGGTGAAAGATATGGGCACATATTAGTCCACTCTTGGATATCATAGTGGAAGGGCTTTTGCAAATATGATGTAAGTTCCCCTTTCCGTTTGCGGTAGGCCGCCTGTGATGGGTGGGAAACAAAAATGGGATACTTAGCCAATTTACAATGCGGAAAACGATTAAATTTAGCTCGTGTTTCTAAACAATGTGTACCAGCTTAGCACTGTATGATCTGGACTTTTCAATCAGAGTTTTCACCATAAGCAGTTTAGTGTCGTCCACAGGTCGCTTCATAAGACGGGATACATGACCATTCTCGCCAACAATTGCAACAATCTGCGGAAAAATATGTTTCATCGGGCTTCTCAGTTACCGATAATTTCATAATAATGCAAAAATAATACAGAAATGTTAGAACTCACCTCGTATAAATGACCATCTGAGTCGTAGTTGATATTGATGGGGATCCCGTCATTAAAATGTTTCACTTTAGATAACCCCACCTGGACGTTGTTCCACATCGGACTAGGGCGTAAACGAATTTGCTCCACGGCTCCAGCGCTTCCAATCCATAACTACAAATGGAAAATATAAAGAACCGAGTAAAGGTGAAACAACATTAATGATTGAGTGATCAAATCATAAAAAAAAACTCTTGATTTCGCCAAAATTGGCTAAACGCATTTTTAGGTACCTCCCACTTATTTGTAAGGAAAGCATAATGTCCACCGTCGTCAAATGCCATTCTCACGATACGGTGATCATTCCCTTCGTCTTCAGTTGAGTCCACATCGTTTTGGGTGATAATATTATAAGGGAAGCTGCGTAGATATACAAAGCTGCCTCCTTGGTTAGAACTAAATAAATTAAAACCAGTCCCAAGTTTCTTAAATATTCCGTTTTTTTTCATTAAGTCCGCAGATTTATAAAAAAATAATATATAGGCTTTTCCCACCTTTGAAGCAACATTGATCCATATAAAAATAAATGATTTGAGTGGGCTCTCGTATAACTTATCCCATTCAGATAAATATGGGACGGATGCCTTTCCTCGTTAGCATCATGACATCCATGGAATTGTCTATAACCTTCCAGTCTCTTCTCAAAATATGCTCTATCAAAAGACAACACATGTGCCACGAATTCCCGATGAGTATGAACGCATGGGATTCGAGGGATGAGAGAATTAATTTGCCAGACAACGTCCTTCACACCAGGTCCCACTATTACGCAAGATACTTTGGTTAACTAGCTAACTATTATTTGTAATATACCTATAGAAGTATTAAGTCATGCTTATACAGCATTATTTGTTTAACTGTTCTTACTCGAGGTGGCTGCGATAACATAGAAATACACAGGAATGGTCTCCCCTTCACTCATGACATGCTGTATTCTTAATCTGACCAAAAGTTGCACGGTTGACTCTTGTCCAGGAAATGGGGTGGCATCAATTGCTTCACACCATCCTGGGGAGAAGCGAATAAGAATTTAGATAACACCGTAAAATTTAGCGTAACGTCTAAAGATAGTACCTAACCTGGCTCATCCACTATTGTAAGTTTGACACGAGGAGAAGTGTGTGCTAAAATCTCAGATCTAAATGCTCTGTAGCAAATGGCCTCCACCTCTGACTTTGGATTAGCTTCGCGGAGTTCGTATGATAGTCCTGGGCTCTTGTATGGGGGAAAATCTTGAAAGTTATCGTCTGGGTCCATATCTAGTGAGAAGCGATGAAAATTCGTGTTAGTTGCCATTGGTATGTGCCAATGTATGGCTGACACAAGTGTTGGCTAACTGAAAAAAATGGCCTTAAACAAACATTTGAATAGTTTGCAATCATATTTCGCATTAACTAAAGCTTTACTATCCAACTATTTTACCTCCAAGGTTGTGTTTGCGTATGTTCCTTTCCACAATTTCCAACGGTGCTTGGGGGTCCGACTTAACTTGTATCCAATCAATGGGTTTCCCAGGTAAGATGTACTTGCCAATCCAGATTTCTTGGAAAATTTCTCGGATCCCTTCACTCGTCGAAGTATTTTCGAAGTAGTTGTACGTTACGCCTACAACTGTGTCGGAATACTGCTGTGCTTTGGGTAGTATGCGCACAAACTATAAAAAACATTATTGACGTGGTTAAGGTATTTGTCTAATTGTACCGTAAACCGAAACTGTTTATGGAAGGGTGCAAGTCATTTATCTTACCTTAAAGCACTTATTCAATGTTTCTTCCTTGCTGTAAGTCATTGCTTTGTTGGCGACTTGGGTAGCATATGTATGGCCATAATAGGAAACAAGCCCTTTCTGCAAGGAATTTATCACAAAACCCATTTAAATCCCAGGATAAATTTTGAAATCATTTCCTTTCCTATCTGATGACATTCCAATAACTAACCATTGTAACTAGAAGGAGCCTGTCCTCCAATCCAATAGCGCCAAAAATAGCAGTTTCCGCATATTCATCCTTTAACCCAGCCTTGATAATTTCGGGTGGAGTGTGATACGGGCGTGCAATGTAGCGTTGTCTATAATACTCAACAGGATAACTGATGTCGTTTCGATCCATCAGGGAATAGATTGGCTTTTCATATCCCCGGTTTTTGAATCCTTGTTGGATGCAGGAATGAAGTGTGTCATCCGCCTCCAAGTCTTTCAGCAAGTGACCCAAGTTTAAAATCTCAAAACTGTTCATGTCCGCATCCCCGAGAATAACGAACCTTGGGTCATAAAAGCCTGCCAGAGCCTGGACGGGGGAGGTTCCTTCAGTATACTGCGAGCGTAATATGTCCTCAGTGTCCAGTGGGGCGAAAGGATTTGGGTCGTAGGGAACACCATTCTCGTCCAGGGTAAGCTCCAGTTCTGGACAGGTAGCTTTATTCTCATTCTCGGGAACATAATAATCCTTATAATCATAGCAATCTAGATTGGCCAGTAACTCTGTGTCTTCGGCAAAGGTTGATCGTTCTTTTGGAAAGAGAATTCCTGCATGGGCTGGAAGGCCAAGTCCGGCACCGAGAGTTTCTACTTTTCCACTCACATTTCTTGAGTGGAAGGGGGAAACATAAATGTTCCGACTGTTTTAAAAATGAAGAGTTAAAAGAATGAAAATTAAAGATTCATTTTAAAGCAGTAAGCTAGTTTCAGTTTAACAGGAGTTGAAGAGTGAAAATATTAGCGTACCTCAGCAGAGCAAACTCTTCCTCTTCATTAACGTCAACGTGGAAACTAAAGAGAGAGAGAAAATGTTCAAATTACTGCATTGTGCCCTCTTCATTATTTTTGTCAGGTTGTTTCATGCTGTCATTTCCTTTTAATGTCATACTATACCATAATTTTATTATTATGCTAATATCCATGTTCATAAATTACATTGGAATTCCGAGATACATCAAAGGGACAACAAAGGCCGGATAACAAATGTTTTCAGGACAGCCCAGTGAATTGCTGTCATTGATGCTTGCTGAGTTTTCTGCAAAAGAATGTTTCAAAATTATTTTTTAGGTACCAGAAGAGGTTTAAAAGTTGTAAAGAAGTCTACAATTTCTATGATGCTTTTAATTTGTACTACTTGGAATAAGAGGATCATTCCCATTCCGTTTTAATCCAATCAAGGCAGAGGTAAAGAATCCTTTAAAAAGTGTGTTTGGAAGGTGCCTGGCCGTACGAGGCATATATGTCAGTTCAATAACTGGGCCACCTCTACTCCTGAATAATTCGTAAACGCCAAGGTCATAATAACTCTCATCGTCACATACACCCTGTAATTAATCAATCAACAGGTTAATGACTGTCCCATCCCATGCCATAAACAAAACTAAATACACATTGAATTATATTTTTACCCGAACAACTAAGAAATATGGAAAAGAATAATACTCGCTTTTTCCATCAACGGTGGTCTTTCTCAATACATTCGTTGTGTCGGGATGTTTCTGGATTTGAAAAAAATGGAAGTTATTCAGAATCCTAGAATAATCTTCTTTACTAAGTATAATAATATGCTTGTCCTAAATGCTAAATCCACCATCAGTTTTATTTGTCTTACCAATAATTTTTCATTGACGACGATTGGTTCTAATTCATTAAAGTAGTGTTTTTGGATGACATACGGGTCTTCCGCTCTGGAGAGATCAATATCCCATCGACAAGGGGAAAAGTTCATGAGGTCAATAATTGCATCAGACTCCGGGGGCTTGCAATATTGACTCTGTCCAGCGGATTGGCACGATTCCATTCGACACTTCAATTCTACAATGTGGGCCGGGTGGGTGTGAGAGTTTTGGGGGGCACAGGAGGTTTTACATATTTGGTCCTCATACAGCATCATTTGTTTGAACAGCTCCATATGTACTACTCCATACTCGCAGTTTTGGCCTTCCAGGGTTTCCATTATAGTGGAGAGGTGTAGATTTGGCAGATATTGATTTAGGTCGAGGGCACACGCAAGTATGTCAAGAGTTCGAAGAGGAGTCGTTTGGCATTTCACCTCGATCTCGTCTCTTGTCCTTTCCTGCGCCACAAACTCCTTACAAGCCTCCCAATCATTTGTCGGACATTCTAGCGGTGTAAAGTGCATACTCATCCAGATATCTTCGGGTTCGGAGGGGTCGACGTGATGGAACTGGACGTAGTTGCTGTTCTTCTTCGCAAATACGGCCACCCTCAGAATATGTTCGGGACTCATGCAGTTGCGGGTCAGGAAGTCCAATGGTCCATTCGACAGGCAGCTCCTTGTGCAGTTTGCTGTTGAACATGCAGCGACACACTGCTTTGTCCCCAGATATGCCGAAGTATGGCAGTGCTCGCATAAGTCTGATGGGATGGGATAAGCGCTTGAACAGTTTTCGGTGCATTCTTTGACTGTGAGGTTCCGGAATAGGGCGCAAGTCTCTTGGCATAGTCGTGGGGATAGTATTTTCCCACAGAACTGGTCGCACTTGTAATTATCCTCCCGACACTTCGTCGCATTCCTAATAATCTCAGAGAGGCAGCACTTTCGTTGGGAAGCCATCACAAAGTCGTTGACGCACATCCTGACCTCGGGTATGTTCTCTGGGGTATTTAATGAGCACTCCTTAATCACGTCGGTTATATTCCCGGCAGGTCCGGGTTCAAAAGAATTACCGGTGCAAACATTCAGAGTTTCGCAAAGGCTTTGAGGCTCCGTCGGTTTCGATGCTGACCTTGAATCCTCTGTTATGGGAAGATTAGCTATATAACAGGATTGATGAAAACGCTCCTTGGTGGCGAGAAACAGACACTGTTGACACTTGGGACTATCAAGTTGGTAATTTCCATTTGATGTTTTTGGGCATGAGGCCGGACTTTGCCCCAGGAAGCAGCTTTTCTCCCACAATGCGGTGTGGTCCTTGTCGTTGCACTCGGCGAGGCATGTCCAATACAAGGGCTCCGTTTGGCACTTGTTTCGACAAGGGTAGGCAGTCCCTTTAGTTTTCTGGTGCCTTTCCAGCCATATTATACGAGTGTAGAGGTCGTCATCTTCAAAAATGGTTTGGTTTACGTTTAGGTCTTCCTTTTCTAAATATTTCACGATTTCAGGGTCCTCTTCGCATCGTTCGAAACATTTGATCGCTTCATAGCTAGACCTGCAGTAGTCGGGCACCTTGATTTTAGGGGATACCTCGCAGGAGAGGGGTTGAATTATAAGGAGAAGCAGGGGCACTATCCCGAGGGCACAGAGTGCCTTCATTTTTTACGCGTTGATAAATTTTCACTTTGCCAAAAGTTAACAGGAGAAAGCTCGCTCGCTTGGAGGTTCTGCTGAACTGAAATGCACCAAAGTGGATAATTTTGTTAATTTGTCTAAAATCCGACGTCATCATTGTTGATGTCGATCAGCTTGGCTTGGAAATGACTTTCCCTATTGTTCTTTATGGTTACTATGGGATTCGGGAAGAAAGGGGCATTGTGAGATTTTTTAGTTTTGGTTTCTGTAGTCGAACGGTACTCGTGACGTTGACTTGAGAAACCATTAGGTTCATCAAACTACATACATCGACTGCCAACAGTAGTTGTTCTCTTACTTTTAGACAGATAGAGGTCAAATTGCTTATGCGACTACGCAATTTTTCATTTGATTTGATCTCATTCCCTTTCTACGAGTGGCAGTACGTTTAGTTTCTTCCGAGACTTTAATCGAATGTCATTTATCAAATAGCTTTTACCTGCTCTAATAGTTATCATTTTTCCTATCCCAGTTGGAAGTCTAGCACATCAGCAATGTGCGACCGCCAAACGTGTTGCTGCCTTATCATCTGTTTGATTGCCATTGCCGTCTTTTACGATCCTGCATGTGTGGGTAGGTGTTAATATTAAAAAGTTAAAACAGGTTAAATTAAATTTCCTTACTTATGAGAGATAATCTGCTACCTCTAACAATGGCTGGAAATGATTTTAATTTCTCTAACCAGTACTGGAAGATTTTGGTTTCTTCCGTGGTGACCTTAACGAATCTTCGCCCTGCGAACCTTCCCCCCAAAGCCGGTCCTCATGCTGCTCTCGGAATAAGGTCATTTCCGGCCAAATCCATTCCATGAAAAAA
>JAQGAG010000028.1:0-38777 GCA_034696835.1 Lepidocyrtus lignorum
GAGAAAATAAAACCGAGTTTAAAATGATATATAATCCTAAAGAATTAAAAAATAGTTTAACCTTGAAGTTATGACAAGTGGAATTAGTAGCCTTGAGTCCGTGCTCATATCTTACTCATTTCTAGCTTTTTACCTCTTTCCACTAATCACCAAAAGGGGGGAAATGTGGAAACCTCAGAAAAGCACACAATATGTAAATATATTTGAGAGGTGGAAATCATAAAGGTGAAATCTGAGTCTGGCTATACCCCCTATGGAAATGGGGATGAAAAGAGCATTTGATTTCCTCAAGGTAAAACTAACACTTTTAGGTAGATACCATGCTCGGATTTTGAGTTGACTTCAGAAGCCATTTCATTTCGAGCTGGGAGATAAACGAGGAGAAACTAATCTGCATTTTATGGGAATGTGAATGAACTCTGGTGAAATTTTGTGCTGTTTTTTGCCTGACTAATGCGTTATGTATGGTTATGAACGAGTGGAACATCTGTACTCATTCATGCATAGAGGGAGAAATGCTCACTGCTGGATTTAATTCGCGTTGGTCCTTCTCCTGCTTTCTCCATTTTCCCACAGTAATCTTACCAAAAAGGGATGGGGCCACCCAAGTATATTTGTAGTTTATCGTTAGCCCATGGTTATGTCTGATGTATGTACACTTATCTTGTAGTTCCATCAACCACGATAGTATTTTATCTCTTTGAGCTCCTCTCCAGCTTTAGGAGACTGGTTTCCCTTCAGTAGATTTCTTTGCTCTTTGACTTTATCCTGTGTTTAAGGAAAAAAGGGAAATGGGAGTGGAGGAAGTCTTTTTAGTGAGAATCAAGCAGGGAAATGCATACAAAGAGGGAGAGTGCTAGAGTAGATTTGTGTGTCCGGAAACCTCTCAAAAAGAAATTTCTTTGGGTTTTCCTCTCTCTCTCGATTTGCTTATTTCCCCATAGCTCGAGCTCTCCAAGCTTCCAAGATAAGTTTGAAGGGCTAAATGAAGAAACATGGATTTACATTTGGAGGGAATAGATGTGTGTGTTTGGAGGAGAGAGTTCTTAACTAGTCAAAGTCATCATTTTATTTTCCATCTCTGGACTAAATACACGAATTAGATTGAGATTAAATGGGTGGATGGTGGCTGGTGGCTGGTAGATCTTTACACGGGGAATGGGAGGTTTGGACAAGGTTTGGAATAGTTTGTTGAGAAGCAGTTTCCAAAGAAAATGGAGAAAGGAGGGACTGGAATTGAGCTGCTTTTGATCAGTTTTGGGAAGACGAGGTTTGGAGAAATGGAAAGCTGTTACGGAAGGACTATATGGATAGGCCTATGTATTAGTCTGGCTTTTTGTCTGATTTATTTTCTTCTCTTGGGCCCTCTTAAGATGAGATTCAAGGAAAAAATGATATTTTTATTTCCGTTGATTAATTACGAATAATTAATTTCTTTTTGGGGATGTATGACATGACACGTGCGAAGGAGAGCTGTTGGAGGTCAAGACAGGTCATTCAACTATGGTGGGGTATCGACATCGAGCACGCTGCATTCGCTGATTGGATGACAACAGCGTTAATTAAATTCTGTTATTGACTGTTGTCTAAATGTTAAATTATTTGAAAGGAGAAATGTCAATTGGTTTTGTAGAATTTCTCCAATAAAAATGGAGCCCACCATTGAAATAGGCTCGTGATGCCCTTTTGCTAATTGGTCTGGCAATAATCTTAATCAACTTGGGGGTGTCAACCGACTACTTTATTTAATTTATTTTCTCCTTGTGGCTTGTTTCTTCTGTATTGAGGTCATGTACTTTCTTCGACTTTGGAAGTACCAAGGGCAAAGCAATGGAGAAAGGAAAAGGGCTTTAATTTTAAACAGCTTGAGATTGAGATCCATCATTAATTCAGTTGTGACGATGGACGCTTATTGAGCCGACTGTGCAATTAAATATAAAATCGATAATTTTTTCCAGGTCCTATCCTATGGCATATCCTGCACCGATAATAAAAAAGTATGTTCATCGTTCTTCCAACACTTTTATTTTTTATCGTATGTGCATATTTAAGATATTTATGAGGAGAAATAAGAGAAGACAGTTAATGTTAAAAAATATTCGGCAGGAAATTGCTTTCCCAATTACGTTCTCGATATTTTCTCCAATAATGATGGGAAGTTGGTGTGAAAAAAGCAACTTCGATTTCCATCGTTTCTATCATCTCATATTACCTATTTTTATTTCCTTTCGGTGAAAAGCTTATTTTGTTGAGTCAGCAAAATGTAATGTTCATATTCAAGATCCAAATCGAAGGAATATGTCGATGGCTTTGGTGATGATGATGATGATGAGAAAGATGAGCCCAAATATTAATAACCTTGTGCTGACGATGAAAGAAAAAAATATTTCTCCCATTAATTTACTAATCTATTTCCATAAAGTTTTATTCTGGTTATCTTCTAACGATGATAAGATGGAAAAAGTATAAAAATAGCTTGCTCATTTGTTTTGTTATTACTTTCCAAGATGGATATTTTGAAAGTGGGGCAGATGAGCATATTCTATGTAGCTTGTTCTCAAATTCAGCAAAAAGCTAAATCTTCTTGGAATGGGATTGGAGGCTGGTGCTAGCGGAAATGAGTTGCAGATATGGATGTCGTAACTCCATAATCCATATTCATGTCTTGTTGATTATGCCTTTCCTGTTTCCAAATTATGGAGAGCATACATACAGCCATTGAAATAAATTTGAATGAATTGAGATTGCGTCACCGGGAGAAAGTACTGACGGGGTTTTGGAAAATGTCGAAATAGCTTCCCTTCCATACGGAGACTTTTCTGCTCCAATTTACCTTTCCCAGAAGAATGGTGATTAGGAATGAGGATGATGTGATGGTGGTGTGATGTGGTAGTAATAGTGCTGGGGTGTATAGGTATATATATTAAGCTGGTAGTCTACAATTTATTTACTAATTGAGTTTGCTAATTTTAATATTGATGATGGTGGCTAATAGTGGCTATTTATTTTGGCACATGTGCAATGATTTACAGGGACAAGTTGTTCAGCATAACGCCTCAGCCGGGATAATCATGTCGAATCAAAGTCTCGTCTTGCAGAAGGTGAGGAGGGCTTCCGGTGGGACGTATGTCTGCATCGCGACTAATATCGAAGGGGAAGGGAGATCCAATCCGGTGGAGCTCAGTGTGATGTGTAAGTATTTTAGTTTGAGATCGAACTTAAGATTATTTGACATTTTACGGGGGTTTGTAGGGTTTTAATCTGTTAAAGTGTTTGAGATTCCCGTTGAAATTTTTTAATTTAGCTGACGCTCAAGTCAAAATTTTGTATTTTCATCAATTTTTTTAATGATTTGGTTGTAATTCCCTCCTTTTCTTTTTATTCCAGACAAACCGATTTGCAGAACGGAGCAAAAGCGTGTGTTCGGAGTAGCCAAGGGGGAGCAGGTCGAAATCGAATGTAAAGTGGATTCTAATCCCACCGCAGAGACATTCCGCTGGGCTTTCAATAACAGTGCAGATAGCATTGATGTTCCTCAGGTCAGTATTACAAAATAATTATATAGAACATTTCCCAAACTTTCGCTTCAGTTTTCTTGAATGAAGGACGAACCAAGGAACCCTGTTAGAAAATGTAGTTCAAATCAAGCTAGTAACTTATTTACCAAATTGGTGCTTCCACTTCGCGTGAGGATTTTCTAAACGATTAAAAAAATCTACCTATACCTATATGGATTCCTCAAAATTGAAAATTAAATTCAGGTCACACATTTCCAGCACGGAAATAGAACTGGATTGGATTCAGAGCCAAGCTCATCCATAAATATCGGATGAAGTAGATAAGGCAGGACTAGAGAACTGTGTAGGAATTTTTTTTATCTAGGTCGACTAAAAAAACTTGAAATGGTGATACTTTCCAGTAACAAGATGAGCTAATGGCTTCGAGTAAATCCTTCAGTAGGTCATCAGTATTAGGCACGATAGAAGCTCTAGAGTACATAGGTAAATAGATAATATATGATGAGTGGACAACAGTGCAAAGGACCACACATGAAATCAGTGCATCGCGCTACTTGTCACTTTTTACAAAAATTGAAGGATATGCCGCATTTTCCTTTCTAGTTTTTAGTCTATCTTAAGTTTACTGTACATGAAATATTTGTAATCACTTCAATTTCGATTTTTTTTTCAGACTCGAGTCTCAACACCAAAGTTGGGCTCCTCAAGCGTCTTACGCTATACCCCACACACCGAGCTGGACTACGGTTCGGTCGTATGTCTAGCGACGAACATAATTGGACAACAAGTGGAACCATGCGTATTCCATATAATTGCTGCCGGTAAGAATTAGGCCGATCACTTTTGAATACATTTTTATTAAAATAATTACAAACATTATGTGTATCTAGAGGGAAAAGCCTCAATTAGCAAATATGTTAAATCTAAAGTTTAACTAATTCCCATTTGAATGCACGGCCTAATAGAAAACTGCTTTTTGTTTGTGCCATCATTTAATTTCAATTCTCAACATTTCTGTTGAGTTGACATGTTCATTTATATAATCATGTCGAAACTCCTTATTTTTAGCCACTTATGTACTTGCATACTAGCATAGATACTTAATTATATTGTTAGCTAACCGCAGTCATTCCATTTTTGTACTACATGATAACAACCAATGTCACCAATTTCAAAGTTGACATTTTTTCAATCAAAAGCTTACAGTTTGCATGTGCTCTCTGACCGTTACATGAAAGCTGATCTCATAATATATGCTCACTAATACATAACCGTTAAAATTTTAATCATAATCAATAGTTAATTTTCGGAAAATCTTTATTTTAAAAATATGGCAAAAACTTTCAAACTGTTTAGGTTTCAAGATGAGAGCATCCGTTGGTCATGGGATCTACCGTCATCAATATTTAGGTATATAAAAACCTACATAAAATATCAAATCCCACATTTTAAAAATCTTTTGCAGTCACACAAAAAGTGTTTTCGTCATAAACTCACATAAATAATTCCACATTAGTCATCCTAATCATAGTCATCCATTATACATCTTGTACACGATTAATTTTCTTTATCTGTCCATTTGGATTTGGATAACATAAATCATGCATTTTACACTAACAGACTACCCAACTCACACAAGTACACTGGCTTATCTGTATGAATGAAATTTTATGGTGTTTTTAGGAATTCTTTGTGTAATGTTTTGACAAGTGGCATAAACTACACAATTATGTTTCCTTCTGAAATGAATTTTTGGATTTGGAAATGTAAAAAAAGGAATGAGTTTTGATAATTGAATATAGATTAGTTATTTTATAGAAGTTTTCTTCAGCAAGAGAGAAATTAAAACTGATTAATATGTTGATTTTATTCCCATTTCAGGAAAGCCCGATCCTCCCTTCAATTGCACGACCCAAAACATCACTTCGGAATCATTGGAAGTAGAGTGTTTGGAAGGATTTGATGGAGGCCTGCCTCAAGTATTCCACGCGGATATTGTCGACGCAGGAACTTCCCGTCTCCTTTGGAATCTCACGTCTCAGATCCCCTTCTTCATGATCAATGGACTTAAGCCTGGCCAGGCTCTGAGGGTCTTTGTTCGGGCGAGTAATAGAAAGGGATATTCGGAAAACTTTATATTGGAAGCGCAAACAATCCAAGAAGCGGAGAAAAGGACAGGTGAGTAAAAAAGGAAAGGGGGAAATAATGCATTTTACGTGGGTGGAATCTCAATAGTTTTGGACGATGAGTCCATCATCATCATATCACAGCCCGACCGCAGTTTAGCAATGATGCTGTGGCATTTTACAAAGTGTCCATTTTCAAGATTTCGTAAAGCGATGAATAAAAACGAGAAGAAAGTGTCCTCAGTTTTTAGTTGAGGGGAAAGGGAAAGCAACAGTTTCCCCCAAAATCTACAGAGCTATTACAGTTGATTGCTTCCGGTGGAGTGATTTTGTAACGGAAGTAGTTTCAATTTACAGACAAAGCATAATATCCAGTTCCTAGAAAGTGTCAGTTAGAATAATGACCAACTTCCTTTGCATTGTCTGGGGAGTTTTGGTGAAAACAACTTTCCCTTCAAGAGATAAACGATTTTGCGGTCTTGTATGAGCAGGGAACAACGACAGGTGAAAGCAAGGAAGCATTGGACGTGTTTTGAAAGTTTAATGGAGAAGACAGACTGTTACATGATTTATAATTGGGAGGATGTTATCATCTCTTTCGAGAAATATCAAGTTTTTATTTATTCATTTTTATCTTGTCTCCTTCCAGCCTCACCCGTGGACTTCGAGCTAACTCCAATGCTGGGTGTTTGCGTCGGTGTGGTGTGTGGCCTCCTTGTGGTAGCTCTGGGAATAGTCCTAGCTTTAAAATTCAGGACGGACACGAGGCATCCCCCGCCCCTCAAGGCTACCAAGACGGAATATCGTGTGGAAGTTAATGACTCCGAGGAGAAAAATCCGGATATCATTCCCAGCTCAAAAGGTATATATGTCATGTCATGAAGCATGTACATTTATGATTTAACGAGAAAATGGAAAGGGGAGGGAAAATAGCTTTGTGTATTGATCTTTTAATCCGGGAATCCGACTTATTTAATTAAAAATCATCATCATCATCATCACCTTCGGAATGTAATCACGTTTTCATGAAATCTGTCAGAGATAATAAGCCATGTATTAAAACGCGATGTTTTTCGGGAAAAAATCATTTTGATGTGTGGTTGTACATAAGGCACGCTCCTCTCATGCCATGTCATGTCATAAAAGATGATAATGTCGATGACTCCAACGCGAAATTTATAAGCCATGTCAGCCCGTGCAAATAATCCTATCACATAATCACACCTATCATATATACCTATATGACTTTGGAAAATAGGCATAGGGAAAAGTGGAAAAATATGACTTTTTTATATTTTGAATAGCAAAACAGGATTAGCTTGTACTGTTAGCTTATTTAGGGGGCTGAAGGTGTCTTCGTGGCTATATTAATGTTTTAGTATTTTGTCCAAGACAAGACAACTTTCTTTGGAGGTATACCTATATGTAATGACTTTTTTCTCTGTTGATGGCTCATGACTCGTATTAAATATGAGTTATGTTGATTTTTGCCCATTCTGTCATGTCAAATAAGGGGAATGGGAAAGTGACAATGTGAATTGAATCAATATATAGCACGTACACAAAAGTATGTAGATGACTATCGAATTCATTCTAGGTGGAATGGAATATGCCGTGCATTATGCATATATGTCAGTGTCACGATGGGGTTGACAGTTGAGGACTTCATTTTATCCACATGAAAGGATAAAATAGGGAGGAGAAAGCAAAATGCATAGGCATTGTCAGTAAACAAGCGTGACATTTCATTTTGCATGATAACAAATTTCAATCATGCATGGCTCGTCTCGAAAATATTTTTTTGTAATTAGTGCAAGGTTAATTGCATAGTTAGTTAGAGTTGAAGAGATGGATGGATAAGGAGGATAAGCTTATCATTTAAGCTTATTTTCCTGGGCCTGGGGGAATGTGCGATTTGCGTGGGTGGTTGGTTTCACAGGATAACGCATGAATTGTTTTACGAGAATAAAGTGTTCGTGCCAGTTTTTTTAAAAATGGAAATGTATTTTTTTGCCCTACAGATTCCGACTACTTCTACAATGATGGACTGTACAATGGGCCAAAGCGGAATGGGAGCATTACGGATAATTTCCGTAACTGCACGTATTATAGTGATAAGGTAATACACGATCAAGTAAGAAAAATATACAAATTAATGAATTTATAACTATGCTGTGGTAGCCTTCACGTTATCGCTGACTGGGATGGGAGTTAAGTTCTGTGATATGGAAGGGATGTTATTAAAATGTCGTATTATGTCTTCAGTCGATATTATTATATGGATGCTACCACAGCATACTCATGGTCTCCTTGAAATTGAGGAGTAGTCAGGAAGTTGCTCGTTGTAATTTATTAATATCTCTGCTTGACTGTCCTCCCATTTTCCAGAGTAATTCGGAAATAACATATGCCGAGCTGTGCCTGGACGCCCCGGGGCCAAATGGGAATCCGGGCATGATCGGCCCAGGCGGGGGTGGTGTAGTTGGTGGCGTTGGTGGTGGTGGCAGCATCGGGGTTGGAACTGTGGGAGGCGGATGGTCCACAGTGGACCGGAAGCGGAGAAGAAATCCCATGGATGAGCCACCGAGCAATGCCATCATTTACGCCACAATAGATCACAGCCGAATGAGAACAAATGGGGAGCCCCCGGCTCATTTACAACCACATCAACGGGAAATTGTCTCCGTGAGGACACCTCTTCTAGTTAACTCCCAGCAGGAGAGCTGTGTCTAGCCAAACTAAAGTTATGATAATCCTCTAAGGAAAATATTTTATTAAGCAAATGATACGTCATGCGTGGGGACTGGGAGGGATTTTACGGAAACGTACGTGTACTACAATAATTCTACTGTGTACTTGTTTAAAAACTGAACCACTGCTGTGTTAATTAATTTTAAAAAAGTGTTTAGGATACTAGTCCTCTCTTATAGCTTTCCATATTATAATGTATCTATCTAATGAAATGAAATGGAGAATTTCCGGTTTTAAAATTTCGTCTGTTGTACTTATATACTTGTTGTACATATATTAAATTACTGCAGAATACGAATATATTAAATGTTTAGAAAATATATAATTTTATGTACTTCTTACTTTTAGAATTGTATTATGACTTGGAGAAAAAAAAACAAAATGAAATGTAACGGAATTTTGAAAGCGCTGAAATTATTTGATATATGATGTTGTATTAATAATTTTTAAGCAAACATTTAACTATATAGGTAGGTATGTAAATTTCTTATCTCTAATCTAATTACATCTTATTGAAGTTTCAACAATAGTGCATGGGTAAAAGTAAAGATATACCTAGACTCTGCTACAAATACAGCGTGATTATTGATTATACAGGTATTTTATGACTTTATGAGTAAGGTTGGTATAATGTAGCTAAATGTATTTGATTTCGATGTACGACGAAATCGTAAAACTTGTACTATATGAACTCGTTAACGTATTTATTTTACTTTAGAGCTAGTCGAAAAATGATATAAAATAGGTGTAACTTTCATGTGTCCAGGTTTTATAATAGTATATAACAAAATAACAACTTAATAGGTAATATAACTCATCTAATAACTTTAATATTTATTTTGGATTTTCTACATCTACTTTATTCACCTAGTTGAATTTGGAATCTATTGAAAATGTTTAAAATCTTGTGAAATGAGAAAATATTTGTATGAATATGAAATGTCTGTTGTAAATTAATACGATTCGTAATTATCGTAATAGATGTAATTATCAATTTGTTGAGCACGTGCTCACATTACCCCTAGATTAGAAAGAGTATATCTTTACTGTGAGCAGATGCTTAATTAATATGGTAGAATTAATTCGAATTAATTAGAAGGAGGATAAACTAATATCATACCCGTTCAGGCTTTGCAAGGGAAGCTATCATTGACGTACATATGTTTAAGTTCCGTGTATTTTTGAACAGCCAAAGCCTCCACCAGATTATGAAAGTTAACTCTCGGTCTCGGAGTATGGGAGATACGATTTTATCTTGTAAATTTAAATATATTTCCGGTTAAAAAATACTGTGGAGTTGCAACTTAAAGTTTATTACTCGTTACAAAAAAGCTGCCGATGATGGGTCCCCCAAAAGATATAAAATGTTATTTCTAAAAAACTTAACATTCAGAATACATCATAGGCTACTCCTATGAAGATGGCAGAAATGCTATAACTTTCTTTCATCACGGGTCTCAGCATGCCCCAATTCTCAGGAAGCGATACGGTTTATTGATGCGAATTTTTTATTCTGATTAAAATACGAGTAATAAAAATGCTAAAAAAAATTACATTGCGTTGCACCTCTGTCGCAGATTTTCTAAGGTCTTTTATGGTCTTATGGATAGCAAAAGGTCTTTTTTGTTCTTCACGTACCAGCTTCTGACTGATAACTGATTAATAAGCTTAATCGTTAGTTAGCGAATACGATTTAACGTTGAATTAATCAATGAATGATAAGCATTTTCACACGTCGTCGCTCGATTTGACTGTTTTTCCCCACAAGGAAATGAAAGAACGATTAATCATCCTACATTCTTACTTTACAAAGCTCGTAAAGTTAACTGTTCGATATTCAGTGTAAATATTTCTCTATGTAATTGTTAGTTATGAATATGAAATAAAAATAAAAATACCCTCTTAGGGAAAACGTATACACATAACGCTAATTATTACTTAACTATTTTCTACCTTCGGACGTACTCAAAACTTTAACTTACGCTGTAAATACAGGATGAAAGTTATGTCTTTGTGCATAGGAAATCTCGCCAGCAGATTTCTAATAAACAGAATTTATTTCCAAGGTGATCCCCTTTCTTTATGCACAAAACCATGCTGGCAATTTCTCCTATGCACAATCTTTTAACCATCATCCTGTATATGCTTATAATACGCTGATGCGGGCGGGTAATTAACTCTTATGGATACTGGATAATTAATGTTGTCAATTATATTGAAAAAGGACAAATAAAGATGGAAAACAAATATATTATGTACACAAAACAGTATGATATATACTTTTAGTTTCGCCAAGATGTTGTATAATGTACCTCTGAGTAAACTGTTAAATTGTAAGTGTAATTGCATTATGAAATATGAATGTATTATGTACATAAATTAATTCGTGAGATATTAAGTATATTTAAATTAAATTGTGCATAACATGGATGTTACTCGCTCGCCATTTTTAGGGATATTCGCATGAAGCCAGTTATTTGAATTCAAGATAAATGTTTAAAGATGTATAAAAAAGGAAAGGGTGGAACCATGATTCACCTACCTACTTAATGATGACGGATGATTATATAAAAATGGAATACTATTCCAGATATTGTAAATAGCTATCTATCTATTTGTAAATACTTAATGGAGAGGTTTAAGCCATGTAGCTTTACGGTAAACTATTCTTACAATGTGTAAAAAAATGTACTTTAAGGATGTATTAAATAGAAATATGTAAGTGATTAAGAAAGATAAATGTTAAAACTTATGTCTTTTTGTCAAATGAAATAAAATACTCAGAATAACAAATCCGTCTTTTGTTTTTCTAACGGTCTTAAATGCATGATGCCATAAACTATAAACAGTTTGGGTTTCCCTGCACATGAAAACTGGCACAATGCCTTAGCCAATACATCACATACCTAGATGGAATGTGCCAGAAGGGCACAAAGCCTCAAAATCAAAATAAATCTGCATAGCACATCCTTGTATTGAAATAGCTCAAACCCAGAAATGAGAGATATCTACAATTTGCTAAAAACTGATATTTTGTTACATTATTTATTCTTGTTCTTGAGAACTCACACGAACGAAATACTTAAATAATTTTTGAGAAAGGAAAGCGAAGATTTCTGAAATGAGCACACAAAAGACGCATCTAAATACATTTTTTGTTGGATATTTTTAATCCATAATATAGTTGACTATATTGCTGATTTTACTTGTTTTTACATAATTGATTTACATTACATTTAAATCCATTTCGGAGCTACTATTTAATTTGAAATCTGGAGCACTGACTCGCCCCCTCATGATTACTACTGGAAAAGGATCCATGCTGGGAGTGGAACCAAGTAAGCCAGAGTGAATGCTGATGAATGAAGAGTTTTAATGATGTTCGGCTGCCTCCTTGGCCCGGATCTCCTTCCACTTCTTGATGTTCTCGGGGGAGCGAGCTAGATATAACGGCAGAATTAAACAATATTTAGTTTTGAAAACTTCCATCTTGAAATAACATCCAACATTATTTAAACGTAGGAAATTGTCACAATTACCCTTAGATTGAATCCAGAAGAAGATTGGGACGCAGATGGCGGTACTGATACACCAGTACTTGAACAGCCAGCAGTTATTCCAGTAAAACCTGTAGGGAAACTGGCGAACCTGGGCGGTGAAAGTATACGGGTACTTCATCGTCCTGTCGGTTTGCCTCTGCCTGGAATTATAAAATTACAACCGTTGCGTTAAGACATTAATTCAATAATATTTAAAAGCTAAAGCTACCGTTTCAACTATTAAAAGAGCAGATTTAAATCCACCGTTGGATGTTTAATTATAATTAAGCCATTCAACATGCTTAAAAATATTCTATACTTCTCTATTAGCTCGAAACTTTAGCTGGAAAACCCATGTTGAAAAACTAATAATTAAACAGTGTATAGTCTCGAGTATTATACAATAAAATAATAAATATTTAATGGAGATTAGAAAGCACAGGAGTAAGCAGTAATTTTAAGTTACTTACATTTTCGCAATTAAGTCCATCTTGAAGGATGCTTCCCGAAGGGGAACTCTTCCACACTAACTATTCGCTGGATTGGTAATTATTAATTTAATTAGTGGAAACACTAAATATTATTCAGATTGGAGGTAAATTTTACTGATCTACTTTGATCAGATGATTATGGTGGACTATCCTCCGGTTCTGTTCATATCACACTATCACACATGTAGGCAGATACACATAACCAGATAGACACGGCTAGAAGGGCGAGTAAATGGATGCAAGTAGTTGGAAGATAGCTCACGTAAGTACGTCAGATGGCGCATGTTGATTCTTGGTAAACTTCGGATAAGAGTTTCTCAGTCTTTCAGTTGCTTTCTCTTGACTTTCTCCTTACCCTTTGAAGAAGTGCAGAAATGGCGTAATCGCAATAATCGCATGAATATCGATGTGAAGTAATTTAATTATCTTGGGTCATTGATTAGACAGGTTTTATGAATAATTCACGGTAAAGAAAACGGTAGATGGGAGAGATGGCAGTATAAAAAAATCTTAATGTTATTTGTTATTTAGAATAGAATGCGACCAGACTTCTCAGAACAAAAATGTTTATTTTTATTTTTCGGAACTCACAGTACGATTTCCGATGTTTATAAAATACATAAATAGAGGTAATACCTAAATATTTTTTCGTAGAAGGCTTACTTAAATGCGTACACGTACTAACTAGCATGAAAGCTTTCTCCCTGTAATGGATATCCAGTTACAACAACAATAACAAGAACAAGAGTATCGGCATTCTGAATAATATGATTTTAGAACTAAGATAATTTGTTGTCTTAAAATGGATTAGGTACCTTACAAACTTTACTCTACATGTAATAATATTCAGGTGTTTATATCAAGATTTTTTGTAAGTCACAAAATAAGAAAGTAATAGCAGACGGAGATAACATTATATTGTAAAAAATTAATCAGAATCATCCTTGTTGCTCCCACTACCGCTGCCCTTTCCCCCGCCCCCGCCACTATGATCACTATCATCATGTTTACTGGTCGAGGGTCCAGCTGAAGGTCCTGCTTCTTCATCATCTTCGTCATCAGACATTTTTAGCGCCTTGGCTTTCTCCAACTTCCTAGCTTTAAGTCCTTCATCGGGATCACTTCCAGCGTTATCGTCGTCAGAATCATCACTTGAGTATATGTTAGCGCGTGTTTTCTGGCCTGGGGGTTTGCCACCCTTGTAGCGATTTTTGATTGCTGATAGGGAAATCACATTTTCGTCATCATCGTCATCAAGGTCCTGCTCTAGATAGCTGGCTGATAGCCCACGCCCTCGTCCCCCCGTTACACTTTCTCGGACTCTCCTCTGTTTACTTTCTCGTCGAACGGAGGCTCGGAGTCGATCTTCTTCTTGTTTCATCATCTCCTCCCTGCGAACATCAGGATTGGCACCCACGGTTGATAATATTTTGATACCCTGCGTTTTTTGAGAGCGGTCTGCTAAAGACAATGTCATTTTACGATGCGTGAACGACTCTGTGGAATGAGGTCTGAAGGTAAGTTTCGTTCGGAATACTGCCTGTCCTTGCAACCCAGTTCCTTGTCGAATGAAAAGATGATTGTGGTCACCCTGAAAAATAATTATATCTCGTTAGGTTTAACTTAAACTGGATGTACATTTTGGAATAACTAATCACATAGAATCAACGAGTTAAGGTTCAACATTAACCTGCAATGGCTGTTTGTAAACGTTAAATATTTCGCCTCCCAAATGCAAACTGAGAGTACCATCGGACCATCTCACGAATCTTGCATTGGACTCCTTCACAAATTCTCCTTTGTCGTTAAATCGTTGCCTCCATCTTATCGTATTTTCAACTTTCAGCTTCAAACGTGCTCTTCCTTCCTCATCTAAGGTTTCTTCGTCATCAATTTCATCTTCATAAGTCGCTGGATCAAAGGGACGTGGCTCTACTGACAGAAAATTTGGTAGTTTCACAAAATGAAGGGCTTTCCCGAGGTCGGTGGAAATTTTTGGTATTTCAACATCGATTCTGGTTTCTGGTAGTGGCTCTTCAACTTCTGGTTCCGCTTCCGGCTCTGCATCCGAGCCTGCACCCGCCTTGGACCCGGCATCAGATTTTGCGTCCTCTGCGTCCATGTCAACATCTCCAGTAGACTTCTTTTCAGTTTCACCGTCACTTGCATCATCAACTATCATTTTCTATAGGTTATGAATCAGAACAGGGGTACTCGTAAATGATCATAATTTAAAACTTGTGATATAATTTAAATAGGAATTTTTTTAAAAATAAAGCCATAAGCAAAAAAGATTTGAGATTGAGACTATTGAGAGTAAAACTTACCTCCTCTTCATCCACACCTTCTTTGACTTCAGCATCCACCTCCTTCACATCCTTCTTTTTTGTTTCCTTCTTCTCTTTTGATTCGTCATCCGATTTCATTTTCGCGTCTCCTTCTGAATCTGATGAGCTGATATCATCAGCATCTCCAAAGATATCGCTTGCCCCTTGCTTGGACTTTTGTGGTTCCACTTCCGTCACCACAGATCTGGAGTCTGGAGATTCTCCACCAGAGCCAGCACTGGCAGCAGATGCCCGACTAGCCCGACTGACGACAGACTTTGAAACGGCGGATGTGGGACTTGCGCTGCCGCCTTCGGGGTAGAACAGATTTTAAAAACCATGACATGCATTACATAATAAGCCTTATCTCATTTCACTTCCGACTTCCTTATATACCATATCACCCAGCTTATGTAATTTCAATTTCTTACCTGATTTCCGTGATCCGCTTGACCTAGAGCTGGCACGGCTTCCTCTACTGCTTGATCGGGAAGATCGAGATCCAGACCTACTAGACCTAGAGCCAGAGCGAGACCTGAAAGCATTATAAAAATAAATTAGAAATGGAAATAATCAATTGCAGCACTAATTCGAATTTTAAAATTTAAAAATAATATCTACCTGGATCTTGCTGGAGATCCTGAACGGGATCTAGATCTGGATTTAGATTTAGGGGTACCAGAGCGAGATCTATTTTTAACTGGAGTTGCGGACCGTGATCTAGATCCCGCAGGTGATCGCGAAGCCGATCGGGAACGTGTTCTTTTAACACCCTTTGCTGGTGACTTGGAACCAGATTTCACCGAACCCGCTGGTGATCCTGAACGCCCGCTTGATGCAGAATGTGACCTTGATCGTGATCTGTTATTATCAAAATAAATAAACTTCAGTCAACAATAACGAGAGAAAATATATCATTTTAAAGAGTTGTATAGCCTTTTATTTTTACCGAGATCCAGACCCTGATGACCTTGACTTCCTTGACGCTGGAGATCCCGTACGTGACCGAGACTTCCTGGAACCTGCCGGACTAGCAGATCTTGATTTTGAACTGTGTGACGCCGCCGGTGAGCTAGGAGATTTTACTGGAGACCCAGGCGACCTTCTTGGAGATCCTACACCACTTTCAGACCTCGGTGACCCTACTTCCATCGGAGTAGGAGAGCGTGTTGGACTCCTACTTCTAACTGGCGTCCCAACTGGAGAGGAACCTCTGGAGCTTGCCCGGCCTGAATAATTAATGAATCAATCAATTTTAAATACTTCCTTCCAGTGTCCAGTATAAACTAAAAAGTGACCCCATCGCCCATTTATTACCATGTCTTCATAGCCTCTGACCTCTGACAACTGAGCTGAAAACAATTCAGAATTTCAGGGGGAGTTCCAACTCCAACTACTTTTTTAAAATCCTTACCTGATCCAACCCCCGTTCCAGACCCTTCTGAGTCACTGTCAGAACCTGACCCGGAACCATCCCCCTCCTCATCCGACCTGCTCTGATTGAACAAATCCTCCACCGGCATTTTGTCGCAAGCAGAACAAAAAAGCAGCGAAAAAGCACTAAACACAACAAAACTCCTCCCTTCAGTGATAGACTCTAATGCTATCACTCCAACTCAATAGTACTTCTACCTACTTCAATTTTTAATTAATTCACCATTTAGTAAACTTTAAACTATTTAACTGACGATGATAAAGCGTAGCTCTCATCAGCGTCGGACTTTCTTGAATGGAAAATGGAACATGAATCGGTTTTGTTTACGACTGCGAAGAAAGTCATGCATGGAATGATCATCAGCAGTTGAGAGAGAAAGAAAGAAATGCCGCATGAGCTGGTGTATGGTAAGGCTAAAAAATTCATTCATCCGTCCAGAGCCATCGAGTAAACTAGATGCATTGACGTGACCCGCAAATTCAAACGTTTTTATTCTCACCAATAATGACTGCTCCTTTGTAGAGTAAATGCACTCATTCAACACTTCTACGACTCTCTTTCCCTGTCTATCTTTCACCTGCTACAATGAAACCGCTATTGAAAGCGAAAGCGGCTGTCTCTCTGTTTACACTTTTGTGAAAGTCAAATGTTTAATTGCTAATTAAATATAATGTCAGATGTCAGCAATTAAATTGTAGTAGTGCGTATTATATAAGACTTTAGAACACTTTAGTAGTCCTGTGGGGTTTTAAGAGAAGTGACTGATTTTTAAGTGAAACCTTCCCTGTCAACTGTGGAGGAATTGTCAAGGAAAGAACGATATTTTATTTTAATTGACAGGCTTGTCGAGGTTGATAAGCGCTTGGAGTGGATGATAAGGTGTAAAGGAGTTGATAAGATAAGAACGGGTAAAATTTTTGTGTAAGATAATTTAAGCAATAAGTCCACCACTGAGCTTGGAGGGTGTAGAAGACCGGCTTTAAAGTTTGGAAGATGCTTGGAGAAGATAATTATTTTCTTTCAAGGCAACGAAGTTAAGTGAGTTGGAAAGAGGAATAGGTAGGAGGTTGACAGTTGAAGGTGGACAGCAAAATTCAAGAGTTTTAAGTTTCAACCAAAGACTGGAGCAGAGATAAGATGGGTGTTCCGGCATTCTTCCGTTGGTTGACCAAGAAGTATCCCTCCGTTATCGTTCATTGTATTGAGGAGAAGGTGATGATTATGCCATTTTAATATTTATAAATCGATGATATCTTGTAGTTATCGTCATAATTCATGAGTGAGTATACGAACATGTTACATGCTATATTATGCTTACCAACATGCTTTAATTTTTCATTATAGAAACAACAAGTTGATGGGACGGATATCCCTGTGGACTCATCAGCCCCGAATCCGAATGGGGTCGAATTTGACAATTTATACTTGGATATGAATGGGATCATTCATCCTTGTACTCATCCGGAAGACAAGTAAGTTGAAATTTCATTAAACCATAAACTATGAAAGATGAAACGAAAATGATGAAGCGCTCGGACTTCAATGAACTTAACCTAACATTGAACTTTTATTTTAATTTAGACCTGCGCCGAAAAATGAAGATGAGATGATGGTTGCCATCTTCGAATGTATTGATCGGTTATTTCGGATTGTCCGGCCGCGAAAGGTTTTGTACATGGCTATTGATGGAGTGGTAAGTTTGTTGTTTGTTTTTTGTAGTTAAATTGAAAGGGTAGCTTTGAACATTGAATGAATGAACCAAATAACGCTTTTATGTTTTTTTGCTGTTTTAAATTTTAGGCACCTAGGGCTAAAATGAACCAGCAAAGGTCTCGTCGTTTTCGAGCGTCCAAGGAATCCGTCGAAAAAATTAAAGAAATCGATCGTATCCGTGAAGAGTTGATGGCCAAAGGATGTGAACTTCCGCCTCCTAAGCCAAAGGGGGAACATTTTGATAGTAATTGCATCACTCCTGTAAGAATAAGAATATATTTCACTCGTTGTCCGACTTTTATCTGATTACCAAACAAAATTAGCAAATAGATTAAACTGAAAGTGTCAATTTTTCCAATTTTACAGGGAACTCCTTTTATGGATCGTCTTTCAAGATGCTTGCACTATTATATACATGATAGATTGAATAACGACCCTGGATGGAAAGGGGTGAAAGTGATACTTTCTGATGCTAACGTTCCTGGAGAAGGTGAACACAAGATCATGGACTACATTCGACGTCAACGAGCACAACCTGATCACGACCCGAACACATCTCATTGTCTTTGTGGTGCTGATGCGGATTTGATTATGTTGGCTTTAGCCACCCATGAGCCAAACTTCACAATCATCCGTGAAGAGTTTAAACCAAACCAACCACGACCCTGTGAAATATGTAATCAAGTTGGACATGAAATGAAAGACTGCCTTGGTTTGGAAAAGGAGGTGCCCAGTGACTTTGATGCTGTACCGGCGCCAAGCGCCTCGGAAGTGGAATTCATTTTTGTTCGGATAAATGTTCTTCGTGAATATTTAGAGAAGGAACTGGAGATGCCGAATCTACCATTTAAATATGAGTTGGAACGAGCGATAGATGACTGGGTGTTTATGTGTTTCTTCGTGGGGAATGATTTCTTGCCACATCTCCCGTCCTTGGAAATTCGTGAGAATGCCATTGACCGTCTCATCAGGCTGTACAAAAACACAGTGTACAAAACCGGAGGGTGGCTGACAGACAGTGGCGTTCCAGCGCTGAGTCGGGTGCAACTCATCATGTCGGATTTAGGTGAAGCCGAGGACGAAATCTTTAAAAATCGTCAGAGAACAGAGCAAAGGTTTAAAGCTCAAAGGAAACGAAGGAAGATGGAACAACAGGGCAACTCGAATTGCTATAACAAACCTTCTTTTATTCCTGCGGGCCAGTTTGCCCCTCAGGTAATTTATTATTAAAGAAATACTCAATTTATTCTCAAAGTTGGAATCAAAATAGCATGCCTTCACCGGTATTAAGTTGTACGGTATATGTATTGTGAATTGTATTCTTGTAGGAAATTGGCAGCACTCCTTCTCCTGTTCAAAATGTTAAGCAAGAAGCATATCGCATGAGAGTGAATGGTATGCAAAGTTCAGATGGACGATCAAATAGAGATGCAGCGTTGGCGTTGAAATCGATGTTGATGGATGTAAGATAAAGATTTCGTATTTTAGAGTTTTATTTGTCTTTGTCATACCTGATGATTTGTAATATTGGGTGTTTCACCCACGATCAAGATCAGTCTGGGTTTTAAGCAATAATATAAC
This sequence comes from Lepidocyrtus lignorum, assembly GCA_034696835.1. Classification (NCBI taxonomy): domain Eukaryota; kingdom Metazoa; phylum Arthropoda; class Collembola; order Entomobryomorpha; family Entomobryidae; genus Lepidocyrtus; species Lepidocyrtus lignorum. The sequence goes on from JAQGAG010000028.1 coordinate 19,482, forward strand.
TGGAGGTTTTATTTGTTTAGTCTCCTGGCACCTCCAGTGACACGGCGTCACCAATGCAGTCTGGTTATTCTAGCTCAGACTCACCTAGCCAATCCCCTGTTGTAAAACGCAAGGGCGGAGATGATTCTGATGACGACGCACATGACGAAGTTCGTCTATGGGAGGATGGTTTTAAGGAGCGATACTACGAATCCAAATTCGACGTGGACGCCGAAAATTTTGAATTCCGTAATGAAGTTGCTCGCCAGTATGTACAAGGTCTTTGCTGGGTCCTTCGGTATTACTACCAGGTAGTTTATTATTTGATTATTTGTATTTTAAAAATTAAATTAATTTAACGTTTGGAATTCAGGAGAATAATTTTTAATGGTTTAATTTTTGCAGGGATGTGCTTCATGGAAATGGTATTTTCCGTATCATTATGCTCCATTCGCTTCAGATTTCATCAACATTGGCGATCTTTCTACGGAGTTTGAGAAATACACGCAACCGGTAAGGCTCAGACATTGCAAGTTGTGCTGACTATTCAGAACATGGAACATTTGCGGTATATTAATTATTGATACCTGTCATTTCTTTGAAAATTTTGTATAGTTCAAACCTCTGGAACAATTGATGGGAGTGTTTCCCGCTGCAAGTCGTTCTCATGTTCCGGAACCGTGGGGCGTACTTATGATGGATCCAGTAAGTTCTATGCTTGCGATCCTATAAACGATGATTGACAATGTCAACTTAATATCAATTATGGTCATAATAAGGTCTGATTATCTATACGGATTGACTAATATTTTTCTGTTGAATTTTGTTTAGGATTCTCCGATCATTGACTTTTATCCCGAAGACTTTCAGATTGATCTGAATGGAAAAAAGTTTGCTTGGCAAGGTGTAGCTTTATTGCCATTTGTTGATGAAGCCCGTTTGAAGGATGCTCTCATTCCATATTACAGCAAATTGACGCCCGAAGAAAGTAAGTGGTGACAGTAAGAATATTAATTTAGTAAGCGTAATATTTGTTAACTTGTCATTTTTGTATTCAGTAAGACGAAATGTTCGGGGCGATGACCGTTTATATGTACGAAGAGGTCACACCGGATATGATTTCCTGAATGGTTTGTATGAAAATCAGTTTGATTCTAATGAAGAAGCGCCACTAGATCCGAAGTTATTTGATGGTTCAAATGGATTCGCCTTGGTGTGTGACGAAAATGTACCGTTCAAGGGGTAAGGACAAAATAAACCTAAAAGACCAATTTAAATGAAGTTTTACAGCATTCGTACCAATGAATTATTTGTAGAAAATGTCAATAAGTATAATTGTATTCAATCCTTTCCAGAACTTTGCCGAGTCCTATAAGAGGGCTGCTAGATTTGGAAGAGAATCAGGTTGTGTGGTGAGAATAGTCTATTTTTTGCACATTCATACGCTATCCTAAAGTTTCAAATTCAGGGTATAATACTTGAGTGCAAAGTAAAATCTGCAATAATAAAAATCCTTTTTCTTTACTCTTTTTGTTTCTAGCATACGCTATCGTGATCCTAAATTCGAAGAAGGATACATGTTTCCTGCTGTCCGGTTACCAAACGCTGTGTAAGTTCATAACGGATTTAGTTGGTTCTTGGTTATGAGCTAAACGTTGGGAAAATACCTATAAAACGTACTGATAAATTGTTTTATTGGTTCAATTTTATATAGCGATCCTCCGAAGGTTCTGAAACCGGGAGATCTGTCCCACGAACAGTCACGTAACTGGCGGCCGATGGTTGGAATGGCTCATTCTAATAAACGGGCATATTTGGATTCCAGTGGTCACCGAGCGCTGGGCCATGAAGGATATGACAGAAATTCCAGGTCCGGTGGTCGTGGATCATATAGCAATATGCCTCCTCCTCCAAATAATCCATATGTCGAGCGACAGGATCATCGAGGTTATCAGCAGCACAGAAGCCGACCTTATGATATCAACAATCGACGGGGTGGTGCGAATTCATACAATAGAGGTGAGCGAGAGGAATGATTAATTTAAGACTAAGTTTTCTTGAAGACTGGAGTGGATTTCGATGCTCAATTACCGTATGACTGAAAGTCTCAATTAGACGCAAAAACGTCTCAAGCATATCAGTTAAATTCTTGGTGCCATTTCTTTCCTGATTAAATGTGACAATAATTACGCAAGACAAAAAAATTTGAGCTCAAACCTTCCGTAATGTAATTGCTGCATCATTCCGCATTCCGATAACTTTTGTAAGAATAAGTTGTTTAGAAGATTACATCAATGTATTCTGACGTTTTTCTTTTGAGACGTTTGTCCACGAAGGTGTAAAAATCCCTTTATATTTGATTCACTAAATCTACAAATCTAGTGTCTAGATCTTATCTTGGCATGAATTTATAAGTGAATTCTACATTTATCCTGTACTCATTCAGTCGAATGACGTCCCTATTCAAAGCAAAGTAAATATTTTGATTTTTATCAAAAAGCAACATTTCAATTCTTAATACGTTCCGACAAGTGGAACTCGTTTACTCAATTCTCTGAATAGGCTATGGAAGATGCTGAAAGGTATTATGTTTACGGTATTTTCCCTGTATACAAAAAGGGGAGCCACGCGGAAGCTATTTGTAAGTAATAAAAGAGTTCATTGGGCCATGATGTAAACATTTGGGGAAATCTACAGTGTATTTCTCTTTTCTGACAACAGCTTCAGGGGCTCGTATGAAAGGGAACATCGATATATTATGATAGAAACAATTTAATCGTTATTGTATTCAACCCAATTCACTTTTTAAGCAGAAACCTATGAGAGAAAACTTTGTAAAAAGTAAAAAGCTGCGACTGTTATCTTTATCTCCGAATTGCAAATAGAAAAGAAGTTGTCATTATCATCAGAACTGATCCAGAAAACTATTTTATGATTTGATCGTTGCAGTAATCATTACATGAATAGGTTTTGTTTTGTATATTTATGTAACGTGGCATCTTGGTTATTTTTTATATTAACAGGAGGAAATTCCTGGAACAACTCAGGGAGAAGCGATGATCGACCCAGGCAGCGGGATCATGGGTATGGGGGCAGTGGTGGTGGGTCGGGTGGATATGGACATAACAGTTACAGCAGAGGCGGAGGTGGTGGGAATTCATATCAAGGAGGAGGAAGAAGGTATGTTAAATTACAATTCTAACTTTCACCTTAGTATTGCATTTTGATTTGTAAAACTTATTTTAACTTTAGTTATGTTTAGTTAACTTAATTCAATAGATTTCCTTATAGGAGGTCTATTCTTAATTCATAATGTATTTTTGTAATTTTTTCATATTAACAGTCACGGAGGAAGCTACAGTAGCTACTCAAATCAGTCGTATGGGTACTCGACGGGGAGCAGCGACACATCATCTTCGGATTATGGCAACTCAAGCTACCCAAGCCAACAAGGCCGCTATGGCTCATCGTATGGTGGTGGTGGTAGCAGTAGTGGGCATAACAGTTACGGATATGGCTCTGGCTCAACCAGTCACAGTCGAGGAGGGGACCGTAATAACCAGCGTAATGAACGAGATGCTGGGCGGCGTCAAGAGGGTTATTATACAGCTGGATATTTCACTGGTAGTGGTGACTCTAGCAATTCAAGCGGAGACAGTAGCAGCAGAAGGTATCAGTGAGGGGAAAGTCTTATCGTGAGCTGAGCAGGGATTGAACCGTTTCATGTGCATATATTTTTTACACAAAACGACCCACAGTAATAATACACAACATACATTCATGCATGCTTAATTATTATTTTGATTTGGGTAGGTACACCCAATTAAATTATTTTTTAGGACAGACGCACGAATTTCATTTCTCTTTTAGGTAGAATTAGATAAGTATGTACATTTCTATTTAAAATTCGTATTCAATAAAATAAAATAAGTATTCAATTACTATTTAAAATGAAAAGAAGCAGATGTAAGCTTTATTCGATCTTATTAGAGTAGTTTATACAAAATAAATATTTGAACTTTAAACATCAATATGAAACTTTTAAATAGTGTGGACTTACTTAAGTAAAAAAAATAGTTGTAGTACACAGTTTCTCAAATTTTCAGCAGTGATGCTATAAAAAGTCTATAAAATTTAAAACACGTGCATCACTGGTAAAATAAAAGGAATTTAAAAAATTCGATTATTTAAATTAAAACAAGGGAATACGATGTACTTTTTAAGTCTCATTTATTTTATCAGCTACTCATAAAACATGTCTACGGCAATTCGAACATATTTTGCTGAAAACCGCACAGTTGTCATTTCCATATTAATGGGCATACATATTTCAGTTGTTTATTGAAAATATTTTACATTTAACATACCTAGCTGGGTTTTAATTGACGAGTGATGAAAAATTACTTCGGGATCGTAGATATTTTTTTAATAGTTAGATATGGAGTTTTCTCTTAATAAATTCAGTAGTCATTATTCGTCAACGTTTGAAAAAAAGTATGGATGTAAGTACATTAGCACTGTTACAATGCTCTGCAGCTTTGCAGCGTGTTCTGAACCAAGGTATTGTACGAAACTTTACGAAGTTTTCTGCCCCTGGTACTTGATATCCCTTTGTATGAATTTCGAACTGAAGTGCTCTTGAGTTGGCGTGGTGCTTATGAGGTTCAGCAGATTCTATTTTGATGAAAAAAGAACGGTTGCGATGATGTGATGTGCGAGCGAGGAGGAAGACAGTACAATAACGAAAATATCCACGTTCGCTATTCCCGGCAACTCATTCCTCTCCAGAATGGAATCATGCAATTCCAATGTCAGTTATTTTTTCGGACAGGGACGAGACCAAGTAGGGAAGTTTATGATGGAACATGAATTAAATATTTTTTACAGAGAGGAAGGACGTGAGTGTGGATGGAAACCAAATTCAATATTTTGTAGCATTTAAAAAAAATTGCTGAATGGATACAAATTGTGCTTCCATCCAGCGATGAAATTGTTTGTCATCTTTTCATGCTGGCCTTTCCCTTCCTCCAAAAAAACCATGATGTCTGAAAAATGCAGGGCTTCATCTTTCCCCAGACAAATTTCTATTAGTTTGGTTTAGAGGGTCGTGCATACATTGAAAAATGTTAAAACTACAAATTTTATGCCGAGATCAAGTCATTACTCATTACATTTCAGGAGGAGCTTTTTTAAAGTGAGGAGAATAATAATAAATTAGCATTCGTTTTGTGAATTTGGAAACCAAATTAAATAGACTTTTATTATGCCACTAGAAGGATCGGATCCCGTCGTCTCTTGGCAAACACAACTGTTCTTGTTCAGTATTCATCTCTGTTATGTATCTTATCTTATATACTTAGGTCGACCATTATGCAAAGTCAAGTGTCTCTTTGATGACACTGTGAATGATGCAAAGTCGAGTAATTGAAATGGTTGGATGTTGGATCAGAACTAAAGTCGTGCTTCTCTCATCCTAGCCTTTTCTTCGCTCATGTCATGATGAGTAAATACACTTGGGTAGGAAGCAGAGCAAAGAAACCAAAATCATTTCCATTTTTGCTGAAGTTTGCTCGGAGAATTGAGAATACCAATAAAGAGACCACAGCAGGGGCACAAAAACCACTGAAAGTCAACCAGGCTTTGAGTTTTATTTGGAAAATGAATGATGTACATTAAAGATACTTTAGGAGTTTTCTGTTACAGCTTTGGAATTTGGAAAGATGAATAGTGGTTAGGCTTCCATTTTCGGTATTTCCTTATTTTGCCTTTTTAGAAGATAAAAGTGGAAGTTGGCTTTGAGTATAAAAAAGTTTTGTTTCGTAGCTTTAGTAGTTTGGTTGTGTTTGTAGTACTGTGGTGGAAAAGTAATTTAACTTTTTCAGCTGACAAAATTAACTAATATGTATTCAAAAATAATTTTTCTGAGAATGACTAGCTACCTAAACTAACAATCAATATGGAAAGTACAAAGAGAAAGCAACGTGGCAATTCTCGTTATGCTGAACAAAGACAGCTTTTATGGGGTAGTCTGAGACTGCATAAAAATAACTGCATTATGCACTGCACAACGCTACGCTATTGGAAATGTAGTAGCGTTTTTGACATTGATTTTTCTGTATTTATTTTTGTCTCCAAAATCCTTTCTAAACTTTTATGCAAAAGCGATAGTCCGGAATAAGATGAATTGCTCTCCGACAATGGCCAGGATAATCGCCCAAGAGGTATTAGGAGCTGCTTAAAGCTGTGATTTTACTTAAGGAGCTTTCGAACGCTGACTTCAAAAATGCATCTATCCACATTGACAATTGTCCATTCTCATATCATCCCCCTTCCAAATCCAGCTCCATCTTATTTCATCCCGATCCTCATCGAATCGTGCTGGTACTAACTCTCCATTCATTATTTACTTGGACCCACACAACAAGAACAACCCGTTCCAAATGGAGCCCTTTTTCAAAGATCCACTTGAGCTCTTACATTTTACCATCGCAGCTTAAGTGCAAAAGCACCAGCAAAAATGTACGCATTACAGTAATTCTTTACTTATGACATGACATATTCACGCTTAAAATTCCCCACCAGGTTTTTCCACTTCAAGTATGGAGACAATAAATGCGGGCTGATTATTCGAATTATATTTTTTTCAAGCAAGATATTACACAGGAGCAACCGACCACTTTCCTTTCGTGAAGAGTACCTTTAAAAAGATTACTATATGGAAAGCGCGTTCGGATGAAAATTTCACACAAGCTTAGAACCATTTCATAGTACATATGAAAAAGCAGAAAGTGATGGAAAGACGGAGACATTTTTTCTCCCTTCTGGATCTTCAGAGAAGAGTAAGAAGAGCACTTCTCATCCCTTTTATTAACAATGTCATAATATTGCACATGGCTATAACTTATACATGGGATGAAAGACATGTGTAATCATAATACTCCTTCCTCCCAAAAATAAGTATGAAATTGGAAAAGCTGACAATTTTCGCTTGGCTAACGAATTCCCTTTCTTCTTTTTCCTTTTTCTTAACTCGGATTGTTTCCTTCTTCCTCTCCCTCCGGGAAACCACTTTAGCCAAAGAATACAAGGGCACTTGTCAACTCCTCTCTTAGGAGGATTCTCGAAAACGATGATGAATGCAAATGCATATGGATACCTTTATGAAATCGTCATCGTACTTTTTTTTATGAATATGGAATGTATGTTCTTGGTACATATTGAGAATATTTTTCCCTTTGTATTACGACATGATGGAATGGAAAAGTGGTTGTTAACATTTTTCAAGTGGACAAGCTTCTTTCACCATTCGCAACATGCCGAATTAGCTTTTGTTTTCCCCGAATACTGCCAAGCTGTACAAATTTGAGGGGAGTGCACGTGAATCTGATAAAAAATCACGGACAGTTTTTTCCCACTATCAAAGGAGACATCAAATGAGACATTTTATTGTAAGATCAGCGCTGAGGACGAGGAAGGCACTTGAGAATTTATTCTACTGGAGGGACACATGGAGCGAAATTGAATTATCAGATTCAGATTGACTTCTGTCCATATAAAAATGCGTTACGTTCATATTATTTTATCATTTGTACAGTTTAAATAGAAAGGTCATATAATATGGTGATGGGTTTGTTCTCCGCAGCTTTAACTAGTAATGCGAAAATTTTCGCTCGAGAGAATTCTCGAAAGCCATATTCTTGTCTTCTTCCTTGCTGTTTCTCCTTCCATTTTAGTTTTTTTCTTCTTCCCTTTGTTCTAAAAAAGCCTTTATTAGTCAAGTGAAAGCACTTGTTGTTTTGAAGAGCCTTCTGCTCTCTGTTATCTGAATTGGACTCATTCAAAAAATTCTACATTGGATAGATGAAGGAACCCAGGGGATCTTGAAGATCAGAGGAAAATCTGGTTTGGGTTGAGGTCTGTCTCTCTGATGCCATTCTTAACAAAAAAAACTCTAATAAAATAAAATAAAATAACAATCAGGAAGAGAGAAAAGGTAAAATATCGCCATTTCATATTTTTTCTTCTTCCAAAAAAATCATATCATTGTATATTAGTATCAGATCTCAATCAGTATAAAAAAAATAAGTCAGGTTGAAAAAAATATCCTGAGACGATCATGATCACGATGATTTGGATGTGCCTCCTTTTCTTTCCTTCCATTTCTATTATCTTTTTTAAAAGAATAATTCATTTGAGGGGCCTACTCAAGCGCACGAAAAATCTTTAGGGAGAGCTATTGAACAGTTCACAAGTGGATATTGTTATGATATTACGCTTATTTTAACTTCACATTTTATCATCATTCGAAATCTCACTCTCCCCAATTTTTGGTGTAATTACATGATCATTTTCCATTAAGAAGGATATCGTGGTAAAAATCAAGTTTTTTTTTCGGAGACAAAATCTATTTAACTTGTTATGTCTCCAAAAAAATCCCTACTCTATTGTGCAATTTGTTGATAAGCAAATGATAAGTATAATATATCTATCTACTCATTCAGAAGTTTGTAGTCAACCATGCATGAATGAAAATGAAGTGGAGTAAAATGGAATGAATGAATAAGATGATGATGATTTAGTCCAAAGATAATATTTTTACCTTTTCCCATCATCCACAATGGCCAGCGTTTAACTCCTTTTGGAGTACATGAAGAGATCATAAAGATGAGATCACGAGCGAGCTGAAAAAATTTAAGGAAATTTTTGCTGACTTCATAATATGGTCCATGTATGTTATATCTTGTAATGGGATCAGGTTCCCACACGGAACTGTGGATATGATTGTGAGGGAATGCCACAGAGTAATTTAAGCGTGAAACGATGAGGTCCCTTTGCATGAAGCAATGTATGTATGTGCAAGGTTGTCCCTTTATGTGAAATTAAAGTAGGAACAATGAAATGATATCAACATAAAGCACACGAGAACCAACGGAGGCAGACACCACATACTGATCGGTCCATAGTTTACGGGAAGTCAGGCTTGAAAAACATGAATGGGAATGTTGTGTAAGCTTGTTGAATTGGTGTGGGTAATCCAGAAGGAGACTTATTGTCACCGTGTCTGATTCTTTCGACGAATCTGTTATCTTAAGATAAAGAGAAACTTATTTGACTGGATAATTGTGTATTTATTGCATTATGAGCTTATAACATTGGATTGATAAAAATATATTATGGGAAATTGGTGAAACTAAGGAATATTATGGTAAACAGTCGTTTTGATTTTTTATGTCCACTAATAATTTCGATTTTTTCAGCTTGATTGCTCATTGGTAGAAAGGGGGAAATGAGGCGGAAGTGGGAAAAGGCTTTTGTTGAAGTAGGGGAAACCCAAGATTTTCACACGGCTTATGGGGGCTAATCAGCTAATGCTGTGTACATAAATGGATTACATTTAAAATGAAGAAACAAATATACGATGAAGACGATGTGGTGACTTTAATGGGATCTTTTGCATAATTATTTTCTGGTGCGGATAGATTAGGCATATTTTAACGTGGTTCTTTTTTTAATATTCTAAATTAAACTTGCAAATCAATATAGGTGGACGGTGGAATAAAAAATATTGTAATCTTGAAATGGAAGTTGGGGCAAACTTATTTTACTTAAAGTGAATATTATCTAATTCATCATCAGCCGACCATTATAGCCATTTTGCGATTTGTGATACATATATCCATGAATTTAATATGGATTCAGGGATAAAATTCGGCATATGGCAAAAAGGGATGGGGATAGGGTTGGATACCAAAAATATTATTATCATTACATGTGTGGAGAGTTTAACAAGGCTTATGGTTAAGTGTTTTGTCCAAGAGGGATTTTCACAAAAAAAACCTAAAGTGGTAAAATGATAAAACATTTTTAGATCCTATGTTAATACACTAGTTTATTGGAAACGCTTAAAGGATAAACATTTGTCGGAGTGTTCGTCCTGAATTAAAGCCTAGCAATTGCACATAGCCCTGATCAACGTTCGGCCAAACAACTAATATGGCACTAATATGTCACGAAGTGGAATGAAAAATGCTATCCATTTGATGAACTCAAAATCCGACTCTGGTCTCTATAGCTGACTGGCCATGGCCCACATCACGGTTTACAATATTAAAGCAAGTATAAATCTAAAAAATTCATCGTCACATTTTCATCCATTTTTAAATATTATTTTGTCCCCTTCCTGATCCGATACTTCTGATGTGATACTTCACACCTCATAAGAAATAATCCTTTGCTTGATTCAACTATTTTCACGGAACGTTAGGTTTTTGAAATGGTAATCCTCCTCCGATGGTAAAATGAAACAATTAAATGTTCACCCATCTGCGCATAGCATATTTTTCTTTTTCAATTTTACCACACGTATGTACACAAAATGTACTTTTAGCTGGGTTCTTTATTAAACCCATACAGTTTTAATTCTAGCTCTACTCTATTCCTAATTTGGCTTTAGATTCATATTGGTACATGTTTCGCAATATCGAACTTCCCTAAAAACAATTATATTGTATTTATTGTAAATAGTCTACTACAGCTGGTGTATTATATTATGTTTCAGATTACCCCACATTTAGTTAGGTCGAGCTAACTCCTTAAATCTTAAATACTAATCATAATTTTACTTTTCTAGTGAGAAAAAAATTACTTATGACAGCATTGATGGAGATAATGATGATGGTAATCTCTATCATAATGGCAAGGATTTACTGAAGTGTAGAAGAAGAGCAATAATTTACAGGTCTGTGAATTTGACTTGGCAGCTTATCCTTTTAGCTTCTTTCCCCAGAAAAAATGCTCGAGGGCTTCTTTCACACTTGAAGATATGCACTTCCCCACATTTTAAAACAGCTCAAAAATGAAGGGTGAGGACAACTTAAAATCTGCCAAGGAATTCATTGAATTTTTTTAAGAATCTAGAGAAATTTAAGGTGCTCAAGTACAGCTTAAGGTGGGTGAATTAAGCACTCTGTTACTGTTGTTCTGTAAATTAGGTTTGGAATTTTGTCTCCGTCAACGCGTATTTTTAACAATGGTCCAAAATTAAGTATCTTCATAATTAATGCCAAATGGAATAGCATAAAATATAAATGCTATTGAAAAACCAGTTGATTTCCAGTCAACTCAAATCAAACGTTGCATAATTTATAATGTTTGAAGCTCTAGTTTACCTACACTTATCTTTGATCGGGATCCTTATCTTGATGGCTTTTGCTTTCACCAGCTCCATATATCAAAATAAGCTTACCTGTACTTATAACACCCACCCACGGATTACTCTCAAGTTGAGAAAGGTAACAGGAACCTGTTCTCTAATGGATGCGCTACTGTTATCCCCCTTCCCAGCCTACTCCAACACCTCTTATCCCGTACTTATCAATTTACCGTTGATAGTGTATTGGAAAGGTGCATGCAAGCAGACAAGATGATACTGCTGATGATGATGATCAATTCTCTTGTCAATTGATTCAATGTGTGAAATGTTGACTCAATCGAGCTTGACTCGAGTTCACTTTAAGCGAACTATTGATGACTACTTATCTTCCAGTGCTGGTGATGATGACGATGATGATGATTACTACCATTAGAGAGATAGGCCCTTTCCGCTGTGGCCATCATCTCATCACCACCTATCATAGTCAAGTTCTTCTTATCATCACTTATCTTCTAAGGACCATTGCTGGCTTCACTTGGCTCCTTTCCCATGATTCCAATCAGAGCCAAAAACGCATCGGCATCACATGGAATGGGCTACTATTCCAGCTCACTCCTCCTCGACCTTTTTTCTTTGCAGTACTCTTGGGAGAGTTGTGGCCCTCTCCTCATCAGTTCATCACTTGGCGTATGATATGGAGGAGAATTTAGTGAGAAGTGGGAGAACAAGCCGACAATGGCTCTTAGTTGCCCACCAAGAGATGACACTCATGGACGACCCAACGACCATATTATATCGGCGGACAAGGGGATAGCTCTCCCATCATCAGAAGAGAGAAAAAGGACCCTCAGCAGAGGGCTTCAAGTCGTCGTCACTCCTACTTAACAATAACTGCGCTCATTGCATTTGAAGGAGGTAAAGTAGTAAATGTTTCATGGAAAGAGGATAAAAAGTGCTACTCGGCAATGGCCAAATATACAGAAAAAAATGCTAACTGATGATGAGGATGACAAGACAAGCCAAGAGTGGGCTACTGTATGGGCCATCGTTGATCTTTGTAATGTGTTATCTATACTGTCTCTTGTAGTAGGTATTAGTATGGCTACTTGTCTTCATCTGAGTATCATCAGGGCTATCAACAGGATCATTTTATTTTAGCACTTGTCATCATATCATACATTCAAAAAATACACAGTGCGAGTGTCCTTCTCTGTCCTCTTACAGGGTCCTTGGCAAGTTATTTAGACTTGAAGTCTCCAGAGTAGGGAGAATATGGATGGGGCTAGTTTTTTAAAACAAAAATGTATAAACATGGTTGAAATAGTAGAAATATAAGTTTAAAATATGGTTTTCATAAAAAAAAGCCGTGTAAAACATTGAGAGCCTAATCATGAGGGTAATTAATATCCAGATTGCAAAATCTGATCTGAATCTGAAGACATGGCGAATGAATTTAAAATATTTCCTAGCCATATAATTTCTATTTTTTAACCGATCAAAATCGATTTTTACTGTGCTGCCTATTTGAAACATGTGTAGATAATTGAATTTTCTCCAAACTCCACATATGACATAAGAGGGAAAAGGTAAGCCAAAGTATATTTCTCCACCACCCAATTTGCCGAATCGACGACGGACTGAGTAAATAGAATAACAATAAGGGTTCCCGAACAATCCAATTTTTTTCCTCTGCTTCGCCTTATTTTTCATGTACATATAAAAAGTGATAGAAGTTTGGGATGGGATATTGAGATATGGACGGTGTATTTGTATTTGAAGTAAATGTGCAGAGCAAGCGCTTCTTTGTCTAGGTTTTCCCTGGTATGCGTATATTTTATGTATATTATTGGCATTTGGAAGGACCTCTTCAAACTGAATACATCCATGGAGTTGTCAAGTGTTTTCTCCGCTCCTTACCTTTTTCTTTCCTTCCCAAACCATCGTGAAACCCAAGTGGAAAGTAAAGTTGAGCCGAGCGAGAGTTTTGTAACTTTTTTCCTGGGTTTTGTATACAGGCTGACATATCAAGACTTCATCAATGCGAGGCATCCAACATCCAACAAAAAAGGAAGCACTTGAAAAAAAATATAATATGTTCGCTTGGTTGCTCGCTACAACCAAAAATCCACTTTCTTGACGGGGGTAATGTGGATGTCAAATAATGGGGAAAGGGAGGGTTTATGGAAGGAAAGGTATGGGTTTGCTGAATCTTGTAATATTCTTTGATGGGTTAGAAAATGGCAATAGCTAAAAGAAGTAATGTTATATTTTTTAAATTAAGTAAATGCGAATTAGTTGTTTAAAGTAGTGAGCCAAAGGCTAAAATCTCATTTATTTGTGCTGAGTATTTATATTTATCCTAAATGTAAAATTAATAGCTTGTTACTTTCTTTGGTTCGTATAAGTGCCGATAAGAAATCATTTTTAATGTTTTAAACTATATATCATGAAGGTCTATTGTCCACCTACCAGTGTGCTGTTTCGAACTGTTGTTTTACGATTGCAAGCTGAGAGTATTAGTATAATATGTTTTCCCATACCAAACCAAAACAACACAATAATTTGATAATTTAATCATTTACAAAACTCACTCAGTCAAGGCTTGAAATTTTAGTTTTGACATGTCGTCAACATTTACATGTTCCACTTGACGAAAATTAAATTACGCTTTAAAAATTTAAGCAATCCGATTAGAATACGCACTCATATCATTATATAAATATTAAAGTGCAAAGGTATTTTCGTTTTGAAAGGTGAGAATTCAGAAGAGCATAGTAATAGCGAAAAAGTTCACACATAATATCATTATTTCCATTGTAAAATTTATTGAAGAACCCTTCAAAACAAGTTACCCATCCAACTTAAGATATATTCTGAATCCATAATAGTCCATCTTGTATTTTTTCGTAAACATGTCTTTCCATTTTGGAACCGGACTTGGACTGACTGATGCTCCTGATGATTTGCATTCTATTCTGACGACAATCATTCCAAAATTTATTTTACGGATTACATTTATTTAAATGTCCAAATCCAACTTCAAAGTCACATTATTATCCAGAAAGTACACTTTAGCATCTTTTCCTCTCCAGTCCGAACCAGAGAGATGATTTTTCCCTTGGCATAACAAACTCCGAATCAAGAAAAACCCCTTGGTTGATTGAGTGGACTTGAGTCTGTCACCTAACGTCACGTTTCGGACCACTTGACAAAATTTAATATATTTCTTTCCAGCTTGGCCAAAACTGGAAAAAGTAATTGTCACGGAGGAAAATAGGATGATGCGCATTCATCTCATCACCATCCGCATCACCCCCAATCCCCATCACTCCTTCCAGAATACCTCCTCGGTTGACCTTATTATTGTGTAAATATTGAAGTTTTTCCATAATAAATAAAAATGGGATGTTTTCAATTTTCACACCTCAAAAATCCAATTTTTTTCCAGAAGACGAAATTCCATCGTGACATACGTGCCTTCACGAGTGTTGACAATTTTTATCCCGCTTCCAAAGAAGAAGATGCATAGCTTGTTAAAAATAACAGGCGTCAATCAGTCATCCACGGACAAATTCTCGGGGAATTTTCTTTCGTGGTTTGTCAATACCCCACTCATGTCATGGTCAGAAATTCAGCATTATTGATTGGCAATGAAATCGTATTCATTCAGAGGATGATCACCATCTGCATTTTTCATTACAACTGTTGAAATTACCAAATAGGCTTAGACATAATGTTTACTCTCGATTGGCAGTTTGGAGGGTCCTTCAGAGATGCATATTGAAAATAGAGAGAAGCCAATTGTTATGATTACTCATACCATCTTTATCTTCAGTTGAGGTCTAACAAAATATTTCATTCTTTCAAACATCATCAGTTCAACTGGAAGACTGAAACCACACAATATAATACACGGGCTAATGAAATGTTCACCATTTCATTGAAAATCATCATCTTTTTTCCCTTGTTGGTGGTACGAAGACTGGGAAAGCACTCGAAATTCATGAATTGAAAATAATGATAACAATGCGAAAATAAAAATTTTGGATAAGGAATAACATTTTTCCTATTTGGGAATATTTGTTATTATAAAACCTCCCCTGATATTATTATTTACCTCTATCGATGAGTTCGAGGCTTCGAGGATGTGGATTCGAGCTAAACTATATTTCAAAAAATGACATGACATGCGACTTCACTATAAAGGGGAAGGGGCTTAGACGCATGAAATGAAAGCTTTTTAGAAGTTGATCTTGTCGGAAATAGCGGAGATACTCTTGAGCTTCCTATTTTTCTTGTTTGGTCTTCCATCTCTATCTTGGTGGTACTATAAGGTACAGGGGAAGGGTTGAGCCGATGAATAACAAGTACAAATCCGCTTTGCAACGAGAAACATCAACATTCAGCTTTTTACCTGACAACGACACAACCCTTTCAATTTTCTACAGTGAAGTTATTATCAATTGTGAAGTTTGGGATGGGATGGGAGGGAGTGGAATAAATATTTTGATGGTTGCTTGCCATAAACACTTAAAGGGATTATATTGAGGTTATCATAATAACATATTATAGGCAATATGAGTTTGGGATGGGTTGATGCATTTAATAATAATAAATAGCTGGGTGGGTTTTACCTATGAAAATATAAAAATGTTTTGTAAATATCAAGTTTGCTATTATCATTTCCTTTTTGAGCCAGATTTCGCCTAGTAGTCCGTGAGGGGGAATAATTGGCTTCCTAAATATAATCGGGATGATCCTTTGATTGCATCGGATTCACTTATCATTACAAATGATACGATTGTGACGGAGATAAAAAAGATGGGAGGATGAATAAAAGTAATAATGAATTTGTTCCACATCATTTCACAGGCTTATTACCGGTCTTATTGAAATGGGATGAGTCAAACCAAACTAATTCTGATTTACATGTATGGGACAGTGGCAGCTTTTCCCATGTAATAATATACCTGCTCGAGTTTCCATAAGGTCATATGTCAAGTCACAAGCTTTCAATGTTACATATCGTCTCAGGTATTTCATTCCGAATTTTCCCTTTCATATTATATCCTCCCTTCATTCATTACGAAATCTCTAGAAACTTGTGTCGTTTACGTAATAGGTGGAATTTCAAGGGATTTTATTAAATTTTGGAGATATGAGCAGAGGGGAAAGTTTTGATTAATTTAAGCAGCTTTCATCATCATCAAATTGGATGTAAGAGTGGTAGTAATGATCCCGAAAAATGTTGAGCTGGTAGTTTCTGGGAACTTTTGGGGAAGGTAAAAGTAAAAATGTGTAAATAATGCTTTTACCTTCAGATTTTGCATCATGATTTCCTCATATCACAACACAATCTCATCCCATCAACGTCGACTGGCATGTGTCGGTTTGCGTAGAGGAGCATACCTATTACGTTGGAGCTTCTCTGATTACAACATAATGGAATTTATTAAATAAAATGCTAATGAAAGCTGAGCTCAGCACGAGCCTCCAAAAAAAGTAATAAAAAATAAGCTCATTTTCATACCTGAGATTTTCCACCGATTTTCACAGATTAAAAAAAGGGCAAGCAAATGCAAAGGGCCAGTTAGAGGAAATTATTGATGCTAACGAAATACAAAGCTTATGAGCTCTCTCCTCTTCAAGCTCGATCTACTTTTCCCTTATTATTATTTTTTTATGGTGGTTGCTCTTGCTGGTTCCTAGAAATGGAGGAGCTTCCTCCATTTCACTTTCGTAATAAAAAAGAATGGAAGATTTATTAGGAGTCATGCATCCCACTTTTTTCTCTCTTTATTCTCATTCCATGTGATATTAGGGGGAAGGCTCTTTAACATGTATTTATTACTTAGGAAAGGAGAAGATTGCTCGGAAGTGGGCACTTGAGCTTCCAGATATGGTTGCTCCCAGATGCCGGCATTTGCCATTGCGTAATGTATGATGAGTCCTTAAAAAGTTCACTTGAAAAACTATTCCATCTCTAGTTTTACTCACTACTTGTGTCTTCCCTTCCCAAATTTCAATAATAGGAGGTTGGGGGTAGCTAATGGTGAGGTGGATAAATTCTCTTTATTTTAGTTGGAAACTTTTGGGGGACTTTCCTCACGTAACGTACACAACACATGTAATTTTATTCGGGTGGGTTCCTGGAAAAACCAAAAACCTCGGAACAGGATTCTTTCATTTCATCAGGAAACAATTGAGGATGGAACTCTCTAGTTTTAGGTGTAGGAAAGTTTCATGTTTGGCATGTCTAATGAGAATGGGAGAATTTGGAGGAGGAATTTGAGTAGCTGAAAATTACTTGGAATGAAATGAAAGGAGGGATAAAAAGCGTATTGGGTTTAATTCTCCGTAGATTAATCTAGATACCACGTGTGCTGGGGTAATTTAAGGTGTGATGATAAAATGAGATGATATATTATAAATGTAATAAAGTTCACATTTCCTGTCTTCATTTTGACCCTAGGATTCATTATGACTTCCTCCGTATTTCCAATGACAAAGTGAAGTGGCTGATAAGAATCAGGTTCATATTTTGAACTGCAGATAATCTGTTGGAGTCTTTGTGAGTATTTGAATTTGAAATAGATTGTTTTTAAAGGTGTCATGTACAAACTCATCATTTTGAATAGGTTATATCTGTCGGTTGTAAATATCTCATTTTAGAATTTGGGGCAAATGCGGCACACGTCAGGACGGATGTGCTTTAGAATAGAATAAAATATCCTGGCTGGAAGCCGTATGAGTGAAAGTGTGCATGTGGATTTGCATTCACTAAGTAAGTTGTTGGTATGATTTGAATCTCAGCTTTTTATTTGTTTGTATAAACGCTAATACGGGTATTATTTCGCTGAAAGCAAAGCAGCATTAAAACTGACGATGAGTAAAACTGAATTTTGTTCAGTTTTAAAAGAGCTGAAATTGGAATGGAATCAATCATCAAAAATCAAATTGTAGCTTTAAATACCAAACATTTCGTAGGGATATCGTGACTTTGCACTGTTTTCCTTGTTCCCAATTAACAAAGATGCCGTGCTGCAATTTGTAGTTCCCAACAATAAAAGTCAAACAAAGTTAATTTCAAATAATAAATAAAAGCTAAGCCATTTTTAACCCTCCATCTCTCCCCATTAAAGTTTGTTCTGATCGCGGCCGCGGCTTTCTCTTTAATTGACCCCCAACTGTGAAGACAAACGAGCGGAGGCTGTTCCAGTTTGAGTATTGGCTTGATTTTAATTTTTCTCGAATTTTATACGCGTATTTCACAGCGGGTCTCTGTCTTCCAGCTTTGGTTTGAGCTTTAGCTTCACTCTCTCATACTTGGAGTGAAACATGACAATCACGACAGCTTCACTTTTGCCAACTTTATTGTTGAAGCTTCAATGTGCGGTGTGGCGACTGGTGACTACTGCTGCTTTTAATGAGCTACAAATCAGCTCAACTAAAACAGACGTGATGTTGACTCCAGCAAACATAATGAACTTGATGTCATTTTAAAAAGATATTTAACAACATTGACTAATATCATCGGCGGGCTCATATAATTATTTAGGAGTCGTACTGTTTTCTGATGAAACACTATTATTGACCTTTGCGTTCTTTTAACTAAAAAAAATAATGGGGCAACCTAACGCAAGCAGCCATAGGCCAAAAACGACTCCAACCCAATAGAGTAGTTGTAGATTGATTATTCAGTTTTTGTAATTTCAAGCTTGCGCCAACGAATCCCTCTTCAATTTAAAAGAAAGCATTTTTAGTTAGAAAGTCAGCGAACGGGAATTTTAATACAAATGGGCTCATTGCATTTGTGCCGTGCCTGTGGCATATCATAGCTGCTATCCGTGGTCAATATTTGCTTCCCAGCTTTTTGTCATGTTGGAATGTACGTGCCATATATGTACACACATTCATATATACCTATTCCTGGAATTAAAGCGACAAATCAATCGACGACACTTGACCTCAATGACCATCTTTAAAGCATTCACCAATTTATTGACATTTTTTAATTATTAGTGGCGTATAATTTTCAAAGTGTGTTATCAAGGTGCAGATGCCGCCACATTCCGATGCCCAGTATCATTTGGCAACTATCAAACTTAACATCGATTAATACCCATAAAATAACGTTCCGTGCTTTTACATTTCTTGTTATCGAT
>JAQGAG010000029.1:0-38747 GCA_034696835.1 Lepidocyrtus lignorum
TAGTTGATTGTGACTTAAAATTAACTTTTTTCGAGACCTCGTTTCATATTTAATTATTTAAATCTACCATTGTACTTCTTCAATTTTCTATCGTTTACCAAACCCAATTTATATTACCGATACCCTGACTAGACGCGCATTTATAAGTTAGTGATTTTTTGTGGCTTTCATCCCATATCCCTTTTTCAATTAATTTTTCAGTTTTTTGCATGTTAGATATAATCGGTTACAGTTGACATTGATAATGATAATTTTATGTTAAGTCAAGAAAAAATAATAGAATAATGTCCGATTAATTATATGGACTGATATAACGTATTTTTAAAGGAACAAAATGGTTTCGATATTTTTGTGAAAATAAAAATGGTTTGTGGCTTTGCTCTTTTTTTTGTTTTGCTGTGGAAAATGCTGTTAGTTTTACCTCTTCATATTTTTTGTCCGCCTCCTCAGCAATTAATTTAGCTTGTGCTAACTGTGCTTCTAAAATTGCAATTCGGTCGTCTTCCATGTTAGTTCGGTTTTCTAATGCTTTCCTTATTCTGTTCCAATATATAGGCAAGGAAGGAGGTTTCATTATCAAAATTCCCAAAATCGTTTTAAATACATAAAAAAATTGAAGGCATTCATTCAACTCTTTCAACATATTTTCGTTCATCTTTTCAATTAAGTAAATATAAATAAGATTTTTTCAGTGAAACTTATGTAACTCCACTGTTATTTCCTAACAATCAAAATCTTAAGTTGAGACCAGTCATCGTAACAATCATCAAAAACGGTGCAACCACTCTTGCAAAATCATTGGAGTGACACAATAAAGTGCATTGCTTGTTCATCTATTTTTTTTCTTTTAATAGATCACGCACGCTTGAAGGAAGCGTGACGTCTCGTGGGACAAAAAGTTGACAATAATCTTGAAAAATCTTACAATCGGGAAAACTTTCCATTTCTGTATCGCTCCACTGAAATATTGCATGTGTGGTTGACCACGAAAGATTACTGATGGGATAACGGGAAGGGGTGAAAATGGTATTTCATGTAGGTCGCCGAAAGTTGTTCTTCGAACTGGAATTTGTTTATGGATACATTACCGCTCAGACTCATCAGCAGCTTGTGAAGCCTGAGCCAACTTGGTGGTGGCGGTTCCCAGGCGCTCCTCCGATCGCTCCAAGTCCTCTTCGAGAAGCTGGATACGACGATTGAGAGCAGCAACTTCAGCCTCAGCCTAGAATTAAAAATCGTGACATTTAATATCATGAGCATGATGGGAGTTTCCAATTCAAATGTGTCTGCTTCAGCTGCCCCTTTCATGGAACTCGAACGTGGAAATGAACGCGAAAGGAATGCGGAGTGAAATTAATGTTGGATGAAAAAAATGTCATTACTCCAACAATGACATTTGATGATGGTGATGTGTGATGATCATGACAATAATACCTGTTGCCTCCAACCGATAATCCAAGGCAAGACATACAGTCAGCGTACACATCAATCATAAATCTATTCAGTCATACTTAACTTAACCAACTGCACACAGCCTTGTCACAATGCGCTCGAAACACATTGACTTTTTTTTCGCATTCATGCCCAGCAAGGCATGCTATCTATCAACCATCACTAATTGTTATGTAATGTGACAATTGTTATATGATCTCTGAACATCCCCATACATGTCTAGCTACCTATTCACCATTCCTCCTCTCCAAATCAAGCCACAATTCCTGTACAAGGTCTGATCGTATTTAAAGTATAGTCTCGCTCTTGCGTCGACTACTCTGTCCCTAATTAAATGTACAAAGTTGCAACAGTCAATTTTTTTTAGTCTGGTGCTGATGTTTTGTTTGCAACTTGTCTATGTGACTGTGACGATTCTAATCAAGTCATACCATAGTCACATTTCCATATGAATCATTTGACATATGAAATGAAACAAGAAGAGAAGCCCCGCAATTGAGACGAGCTAACTGGCACCTGCCCATATTCAGCCAGCCTATACGCAACTGACCCGTTTCACCTCCCCATTCGGTCAGACATGCCAAATTTGGAGTTTTCCAATAATCAAATCCATCTCCTTTCATTTTTGGTCAGTGCCAAGAGAGCAGCGAGACTTCTAAAAGCTTACTTGACTCATAGCAATAAGGCTCCACTCCACACATAACAATCATGACTTGAGTTAAATGAAAACGTAACGAACTATTTTTTACTATCATTATCATTTACACATGCGCATTATAACTACATTACGTGTAGAACAACTATCGTTATCATTATTACATCCGACTTTAGCCATTTCCATTGTTAAAAGTCATTTCTATTTCTGCTCATTTTGCTTTTGCTTCTAACATAATGCATAACTTGCTATATATGCCATTTTGCCATTATGGCTTCAGATATCTGCGACTCTTCATCATAAGCATTATGGCAGGTGGTGGGGTACACCGGTGGAGTGAATTGGATGATGGATTATTATTGCGTGGACATGTTTGCAAAATGCAAATAAAATGTGTTCAAAGTTTTTTCCCCTCTTTAAATAAACGTACATGTATGTATGTATGTATGCTGGTGAGATGATGTGAAGTTGTGAAATCTAAAAAAAATGCTTTTGATCCTAGTCCAATCTGTAACTCATTTTGGGAAACAATGTGTTGGCTTTGTTTATAGCTAAAAAAAATTCATGCCTGAATCATTACACCGGTGATCATGATGATGACGAAGATGATGCTTTAAACTTGACTCATCCTCCTATCCTGCAAAAACTATCTGCATAAAAAAGTGAAGAATCCTGTTTTTGTTCCTAGATATACACAAGCTCAACTTCTGTCTTGCCTTGAGACTGACTCTGGTTTTGTCTGATCTCACGAAGAGATTATTGTCCATATCGCCATACCTTTAATTTACGCATGGTCGTTACCTGTTTGCGCCTTCCCCATAAGTACATATGACACAAACAATAAATCGATGCGAAGGCATTAATCACCGAAATATGTTTGACTTTCTGAAGATTCCCATATCTTCATATCAATAAGTCCGGTTGAGCTATCTATATGTCTTAATAATATAAATTATTTTTCCTCAGTTAAATAATGATCAGGCAGGACAGGTAAGATAAGAACCTTGTAGTGTTCAGTCATTCGGCGGCTGAAAGGTGCCTCTCCATAAAACACTTTCATTTTGTGAGACTTTTGAGATATGGCCATTATGTCACGAATAACAAACACGAAACAATACTGTTTTAAAAACCGGTGGTGAGGTTCGTGGGGGGTATTCAATGCAATTTTCTTCAGATATTATTTCTTAGAAGAGACTTGGAGTATTCGAGCATTACCGACATTTGTATGTTTTATTAATCCAATGAAGCCCCACCACACCACCTTCTTTACTTAAAGTCTTTGGGTGTGCCTTCCTTGTTTCTACTGTGTTTTGTCACAATATATGGAACTGTTCTATGCATGTCCTGCATTTTTGGCAGTCATCTGTCATCTCATATATTCAAGAAGGAAGTGCTATGCAAATCGTTTAGGATATGCACATAAAATTTTCATAAGTTTAAAATTATATTTGGATGTGCCCCAAAAAAATAAGGGGAAATGGGCTAAAGGTAATTTTTAAAAAATTAAGTGCTTCGCAAAAAAATGCTTTCCTTTTCTCCATATTACAATGCTATGAGCTCTATGATGCATCACAATCACATCGCAAAAATGTATCATCATCAGCTTCACAGAAAGATAAATCTGTTTACATGAATGACTAATCAAGGAAACTATATAAGGTGCCTATTTACTCAAAACGATCCACCTGTCCCCGCACCACATGTCCTCTACAAGCTATTGGCAACGTGATATGCAAGGCCCTTGCTAGTGTTAAGCTAAAAATGTTTAAATTAAAATGGTTGACTGATTTCACTTGCGATTTCGCGACATGATATAGGATTCGGCTGATTAACCCTGTTTATTTTAACTAACCAAGTTATGATGTTACGGATGCTTCCACATTAAATCCAGAGAGATATTTTTATCATCATCATATATCACATAATCTCAACAAACTGTGAGGAGGATATCTCGTAATTAGCCCAGATAAACATATATTTAGTCCTATCATATATCATCCTTATCCATCCATCCACAAAACAACCAGTTCATCCCGTTGATTTTGCAGAACAAAGTTTTTCCATCTATTTCCATTTGCACAGAAAAATCTCTCTTGACTAGTGACTCCATAGTCATTCCTTATCCATATTATCCTACTTATATGACATGGACATGACATAATTGTATTTGCAAATTGTCCGTGATTTGTATATGAAATTGTGAAAAATGTTTGCTAATAATAAATTTTAAAAGGAAACTGGCCGGTGATGCTTCAGCCTCATCATCATCACTTCCAAAATTAGTCATGATGAGCCACGAGCCCAGGAGGGCGCCGCCAAGTTAACAATGAAGAGGACAAAATTTAGGAGAAAATGATAATTAATAAATGAAATGTTCTCCACTTTTGCTCTTGCAATTTCTACCATTTTTAACCGCTTTCGCACATTTCAGATAAAAGTTGCCGTTCGTAAATATGCGGCTAATTTGCAAAAACTGATTATTACCCATTATTAATAGGTTCGTTGCACTTTTTTGCGGAGGAGGATATGATGAAATGAAATATTTGCAGTTAGAAAGATAATATTTAGATTATTGATGACGATCGTCTAATGAATAGTTTATGTGCAATGATGGATGACAGATATATTTCAAATTTCAACTGTAAATATTGCCTCGTTAAATTAAAATTTAGCTTAAGGTTCGGGTAATTTGTTTGTTAGTGAAAGGTCCTTACTTCTTCCCTTCTCATCACTTCCAAATGGAGTTTTTTCTGGAGCTCCTCACACTCCTCCTTATATTTTTCCATTTCCTCTTTTGTCTGTCTCATCTTCTTTTTGAGGACATCCAACAATCCCCCTTGCTGCATTTGAGTGGTAGCCATGATTAACTCTCCTACACTTTAGGTTGATTTGGTTTTATAATAGAAAAAAACGGAGATAATTTCCCTACTAGAAAAAGCACCACCACAGGTGTGTGAACAATATAAATATTAATTACGAAAGACAAACTTTAGACCATTTAGCCTTTTTATGTATAAAAACAGGACTATAAATTATTTAACTTTTTATCCGAGTTGGACCACCCACTCACACTCACACACTTGTCAATATCAACTATCAACATTCAACTGTCAATACTGAACAAAGATTTAGGCCTTTAACTGACTGTCATTTTTGCGACTTCAATAATAATGCCCACCAAACACCTGTTAATGTAGGTGATTAACTAATGTAAATATTAATATTTACGGACGTTTAAAAATATCTATATTTTACTGAACAATTTCTTAGGCTGAGTCGATGTTTTTTAAATCGCCCCGCTTGCTATTTGGCAACAAAATACTTTTTTGAGTATAACTTTCGTGTATAGCACTTTTTATACACACTTAATTAACATATTTTTTTAATTATCGGGTAAATCATGAAGGATGAGCAGATTTATTCCCTGAACAAAGTTACAATAATATGTATATTCTGATGTCAGTTGAATAACGATGGGCAGTGACAGGTTTCCTCTTGTATCTTTTTGTAATAGATATATCTTGTTAAACTCGTGTTGGCAGCACAAATTATCAGTTATCCACATAATTTTCGTTATTTTCTTTAATGCTCGTGTGTCTAGTCGGCATTATGTTTTTTAAGTAGTTAGTGGATCTATTAAGTAATTATATTAATTTAACGAGATTTTTAGACACAACTTTTCTCTCTCGGTGTAATTTTTTAAGGTATTGTTTATCATTTACTTATTTTCCAATTGACTAATCGGCAACAACAACAACGAGAGCATAATATCCGTAGAGAGAATTTTTTAAAGATATTTTTTTCTGTAAAAAAAACTAGTCTGTCCCTTGCACTTTTTCATATAGTATATCTCGTCCCAACTTTTAATCCAATCCTATGCAATGCTCAATCCAATACTGAAAAATGTTGGGTGATGATGATCATGATCGTGATGATGATGATGATGATGATAGAAATTCTGGGATGGAATGAAAAAGCCGACCACTACGACTACGACCAGGAGGAGACTTTTTAGTAGTAGGGAAAAAATTATACCTACAGAGTTTGTACTTATAAAAGTGAGAATGTACTTTAGTGGTAAAAATTCCATATAAAAAATATCATATAGGTAGACATAAGGCTACGGTTACGGCAAAAGCTACTTATATCAACATCAACATCAGATCCTGAAATCCCTGGCAGGACCTGACATCACTTCTCTATATAAAATTGGTAATATGTTCATATCTACTCTTCTCGTCCTCGTCAAAAAGTGTACATAAGCGAAAGAGAGGATTGAGATCGAGGAGTATATTTTTTTTTCAATGGGAGTGGACGAGGAATGTCGACAACGAGTATGACTATGACTATGCCGACGATGTCGGGGAGTATGGATGGTTCGATATAGTCATATTTTCATTTATGTACATCTATGAGTCTTCCGAAAGCTCAAATGCTTTCCTATTCCATTATTGTTCACAGTGTATACGGATAAGGAGAAGGTGTTAGCAAAAACACGGCTTTAGGCAGAAGAGTCAGATTCATAAGGATACAAGCATGCTGTTTGCTGTATAAAATGAGTTGAAACTGGTTGGTTGTACTTTATGTGCGGTGCGAATGTAACGTACCTAATTGTAAAGTAACTTTTCTATATCCTGTGAGGAAAAAAACCGTATCCATATTACATATTTGTCCCTATGAAAAATACAAGCATGGATTTTCCCCTAAACCCTATCCTACAGTGGAGTTAAAGCATTGTCAGTTTGCCTCATGGGGATCTCTGTAAAAAATCCTAAATACTAACAAAATGTCTGTAGCCGGTCTGGTATGAATACAGTTTTTCTGTATCCTTTTTTTGCATGCATGCATGTTTCATTCTTATGCACATGATATCATATCGTTGCCACTTGCTTTGGAGCTTTACTTAATCCTGGTTTTTAGATTGTTTCATTGTATTGCATTTGCATCACTTTTCCATTCCACTAACAAGCACCCTACACGAGAGAAAGAGGGCTTTAATATGAGGCTTTACTCAATAAGGAGAAAATCAAGGCGGTGGCAGAGAGCCGATTGAAAAAGTACAAATGAGATGTTGTTCTGTGCAATCTAATGATATGATATTGTAACAGTATATTTTTCAGTTCACAGAGTCTGTATGGATGTTTCATATTTATGTATGTACGAGCACACTGGGGATGTCATGAGTGAACATCATGAGTGGAGAAGAATTCATATGAATTTTCCCCCTTCAAGCTACAAAGTCGATTTAACCATTTTGCCATTATTGCTAACGCTCTGGCGAAAAAATAAATCTGTATTTAATGTGTTTATCTATGCATAAGTCAGGAATGCAATGGATTGTGCATGTTCTGCAGAATTAAGAAGGATGATGATGACGATGATGTGATGGTTGACTATATTGTTAGGATTTTTTTCTTCAGCGTCATCACACCATTCAACCCTGCTTGAGCCCTTGACTTTAATATAATTAAATAAGATGCAAGAGCAAAATACCCCACCGGGTGAGCAATAGTGGAGGATGTGAGAAGGCAAACACCAATTCCTTCATCATTTAACATTTGCCCTCTGGTAGTAATGTGAGGAGTTTACATGAAAATGTAAGAATCATTCCATTTTTCTTCCTCGCCAGAGCAAAACGATCGACCAAACCAGGGATTCCCTTTCAGTTTCTGTAGTGTTCTCAGGGGATTTCAAATCCCAGCCATATTATGGAAATTTTCACGGAGGAGAAAACAAAAGCTAGTTATGTACTAGTACTTATGTATGCGAATGTAATGGACAATTAATTATTCATGATTGTTATTGCTATTTATGTAACACTTAAGCTCAACTTGGTACAATACCGATACAAGAATCTATGAGATTGCATAGATTCGTGTAATCATTGAACAAACTCAAGATACGCAGAAATGCATAAAAATTCAATTGAAAGCAAAAGCATAGATTATCCTAATCTTTAACTTTCTTTAGAACAATGCAGCGAGTTCATTCATACCAGGTAGAAAGTCAAGTTGTTACGTAATGCACTTGTGGAATATGCTCTAATCTTTTTCTAGTAGATACCCGCATTGCACACACATGCATGAGCTACTACAAACAATCCTGAAACCACAGCCCCAACCCCAGAAAGAATATTGGCATAAACACTTTTTTCTGATTATTCTGCAACAATGCCTGACTGACACTGACGATGACGATAGACAATGAGGGACGCTTGGTTTGTTTAGTGGCTTTTCTTGTCGGTTGTCGGTTATGTACTCTACATGAAAATGATTATATGCTTATGGTGGCGATATCGGTGCGGTGGTTGGAATTGATGGTGGTGATGATGAGTCTTGATGATGGTGGAAAATTACATGCCATTTGCAACAATATATGATCAAGATGCTGATGCTGAACTTTTCTCTGCGTGGACAGTACTGACTGACTAACTACCTCCATGATGGATGCATAATACTCAAAGTACAATATTTAACAGTTGATGTTGTTACCCTTATATGGTCATGTTTAGTGAAGGATATGCTGCAGTTTACAAGGAGGAGATGTGATTTGCTGTTGTCACTTTGTTTCTTTAAGCGTGTGTAATAAAGTCTTTTCATTTTCTTTAAGGAGCTCTCAGCTCGGATTTGACTTGACTTGACATTGGCCAAAATAATGTGAGCTTTATTAAAGGCATATAGAAGCATAAAATGGATAATGTTTGTAATAAATGGACTGGGAAAGGCAGAAATGAAACGGAGATTCTTTTTAGGAAGTGAAGGTTGTGGAGAGGAGACATGTGGAGTGGTTGATGGATGACAAAAAAAATGTATCGTCTTCACAAATAAGTGCCAGGAAAAAATGTTGAGCTTGAAAGGACATTACTAAATTCAAACAAGAGATAATGATTGGTATTGAGTAAACAATATAGAGAATGATGAGATGAAGTGTGATCGGCGATGATAAACATATTGATAAGGATATGACATGAGCAAAACAATTTTTATTGAGTGGAAAGAAGACTAGAATTCTAAACGAATATTTGCTACTGATGATGATCTTGAAGTGACACCCCGTTTATATTTTTTCATATCAGATGGGATAAGAGATCCCGTTCAGAATAGATTCTTTTGGGATGAGATAATAATGCCTATTCATTTTTTGTACAAAAAAGGACTGCCAGGGATGACAGTCTAAAGTTTCATGTAACCTAAGCAAGGCAAGACAAGGGCTTTGAGTCAGCTTCCCAATAAAAGGTGTGCATTAGGATTTCGATGTCATTCTCTGAAATGGACTAGACTGCCTAAATTCTTGCTAAATAAAATTCCAATGAATAAAAGTGACATGGATGTAATCGGATCTAATGATTTATACTCAATGACAGCATTTTTCTGCAAAGCCAAATCCTAAAACAATTCGTTTTTACTTGATTTCAGCAACTGGACTTTCAAAACTATTTACCATACCATCAGGAAAAAATTCTAGTGAAACAAAGTCAAGTCATTAAAAGACTTCCGGACAAACTTACGATTAGCCCAACATGAAAAAATGCCATCAACCAACCAGCTAAATTAGAAATTCAAGTACAAACCCTGGCCATTTCGAACTAGTTACCACAAAACAGAATCGTCATGATTTGGAATGGGAAGGGTGGGTCATACAAGCCACCATACCACAACACAAATCAAACCTGATAGTTTTTTTGTTCTGACGACACAAAAGCAATTAACTCTTAAACAGACTTAACTTTATGCTTGCACTAATGTAACATGCTTGTTCAACAATGGGGAGGCGTCCACTTCCAATCCCCTTTTATTGTGACTAGTGTCATATCACAAAAGTACACATTGAGCATTATTGTAGGTAGGTGTGCGTATTTACAAAATCATGAAGCAGAAAGCAACTTTGCGCTTTTGGCTCTATTCATATGTCTAAAAAATATTTGTGATTGTCATGTCATCATCTAATGCAAAGGCACAGACAAACGGTAGGAGGAAGATTACACGTAAGTGGAGCTTGGCATGGAGGAAAATGGCAGTTGGTCCTAACATTTGAAAGGTAATTTTATTTGGAAGGGTAAACTAGAAATTATACCAGCATAAGTTGTAATTAACTTGTAAATATGGAATGGCTCTCGCACTATCAAAAGGAAAAAACTTTGATTGTTCTGCCTCTATCAATCCTAGGGGCACACATAGAACAGCAAGCTAATCATCAACGAAACCCACCGCCACATTTTTACCACACGCGATAGAGACTCAAACGAGAGGGGATTTGCTGATTCGATTCAAATTAAAAAAGTTTCAAAACATATCAGTTTTTCCCTGGGATGAAAAGGTTCATACCGAGAACCTACGACGGGGAGGATCATTGAACAGCAATCAAGTTGGTAGCATTTGTAATGAATTGAGCTACTGATCTAGAAATTACAATCAGAAGGGGATGATGATGAGGGATGATGATGTGTATATGATCAGGAGGCTCTTGATTCATTATATCAATTCGTTTGTATTTCATCACAAGCTAGCTTATGGACTAACTAAAACACGTCAGATTTGTTTTTAATTTACATGAACTGAATGTAATCCAGGTGAACTGGCTGAGTTTTTTTAAAACTATTACTAGAAAAAGATGAATGAGCTAGCTGATTATTAATGACTGGGCTGGTGCTCTTTGGTGTGTGTACTCAAAACCCATTCATTATTTCATTACATACAATATCATTACGCACTATGGGATATTTATGCAATGATGACATTCCTCCGATTGTTCCGGAATGAAATTATTTTTTATGCAAATTGAAAGACAGGCGGATATGCGATGTTTTAAAATCGTACAGATGTACGCAAAATAGTTATTTTTGGACATATTTTCATCTCATGGCCCTCATGATATCATAAGTACTTTTCAAACCATTTCATTTTCATTCCACCAACGTTTTTAAACTGGCTAAAGTAAAACTTAAAATTTTATTTGAGGAGTTGAACCAACTATCATCATCGTCGTTTGATGACGATGGACAGATGCGTGGAAGTGCTCCATTTAATGGAATTTGGCCACACAATTCCATTTCTACTTTTTCATTACTTCCCTTAATTTCCTCTCAAGTTCATTGCTTCATCTAATCTCTCGTGGAATCATCATTATATCAATGGGGAGAAATAGCTTTGGAATGAGATAATGTGCGTGAATGTTTTTCTGCGATTTTATACGCATACCATAAACCATAATATGCCTATTGAAATATGTATAGAATACCTAACTAACTTTGTAAGCAAAACCTACAACTTCGACATATAGCCTTGGCTTCGTCAATGTCATAAATGCCACGATATGAATCCTCTTTGAGTATGACTGGCCATAAAAAAAAAGTACTCATCATATCAGATCAAAAATGGTTCAATACAGCAAAAGAATGTTTTCTTTTCCCGGCCTTGAGCATTGATATCGATAAAGGAAGATGAAGAGATTTGATTGTTTCTCAGCAGAATACTTTATCACCATTTGAGAAAGTTTTATGGTATGAGTTATCGTTTCAGGCAGGACGCTCAGTACAAAACAAGCGATGATAATTATTATGGCTTTTGAATTGGAATTTGCTTTGCTTCCATTTCAAACTGGCCTGCCCTTCTCTTCCTTAAACACAAAAAATGTATCTGCCTACTTTTGAATCCTTAGCTGTGGCTTCAACATTTGCTTGCTCAGCAAATTCTTGGACGATATTTATACTATGTATAAGCATACGTCATAAATATGGCCTTACGAATTGTGCAAGGAAAGATGGAAACGTTTTAAATTAGATGATACTTAAACAATCGTTGAGCTGAAAGTTGATCTGATCAACTAGCAGTGATTTTCCGTCATATGTGGGTATGTAATTTATCAATTCATCGAAAATACTATGAATAAGTCTATATTATGTAGTCATAAACCTGAAGTACTGTTGGCAAGATATAGTAAAAGACTAAAATACAAGTGACTGATGACGTGTGCGATGATGTGATGGAGTCGGAGCAATATCCGTGCTGATTTTTTACACCCTCATTAAAACAAACTTATACTTATAAGTATGCATTGTCACGTACCCATTTTTCATTTTATAGCAAACTTTTCCCCTTCCACCTCCAATCTTCTCTTAACATAAGTGTAAAAAGTCTGTTAGCAAGTCAAATGAAATTTGACGACACAAATCCTACATATTACGTAAATATATTTTAGCTTTAGTTTTAGTCATTAAAATTTCCCATTTCTGTATTTAGGTACGTAACTCCCCGTTTCCCATCTTTGGATTTGGTATAACTGACACATTACATACCTAAACAGGATCACTGGGAGTAATACCAACACTCATTTTTACCTATATACCTAAAGTCATTTTTGCTTCAGTGACTTTC
The DNA here is from genome assembly GCA_034696835.1 of Lepidocyrtus lignorum. Classification (NCBI taxonomy): domain Eukaryota; kingdom Metazoa; phylum Arthropoda; class Collembola; order Entomobryomorpha; family Entomobryidae; genus Lepidocyrtus; species Lepidocyrtus lignorum. The sequence goes on from JAQGAG010000029.1 coordinate 12,481, forward strand.
AGCGTGTTTCCTTCCTAACCGGAAGTAACACTCTTGGTAAAGATGGATGCGTAGAGAGAGGATTAGAGAGAGAGAGAGAGAGAGAGGAACGAGAGCAAGACGAGAATTCAAGTGTGGCTTGCTCTGGGGAAATTGAAATTAACAATAATGGTGACGCTCACGACCACCACCATACGGGGATAAAATTAATTCATTAAAATACATTTCAACTTAAAAAATAATAAATACCTCTACAATTCAAAATACCAGAATATCTCAGATTCGCAGATCATCTCCTTTTCAGAGAAAAAATTCGCTCTGTCAAACAATTATTTTGACTTGGTGAAATGATGAAGATGACATTCAATGTGTACGGATGTATAATCTCTTTTGAGAAGAAGACTTACAAACTTCTTCCCTATCGCTTCGCTCTCCTTACCCCAAGCGACAATAAGCGTGAGCATGACTTCGCATAAGTAATCCTAGTCGCTCAGGGTAAGTAAATCAGCGTGCGAAAAATAAATTACATATTTATAAGAACTACATTACTCCCCCCGTTTCACGCATACCCTTTTAAGTTGGCCGTTAATCACGTTATGCAGCTCATTCTGAATAATGCTGAATTTCATCATGGTATCGGAAGCGAAGATGGAACCAAGCCCTCCCACGAGGGCGAATCCGGGGTAGTCCGCACATCGTTTTCGTCGTCGTTTCTCTCGTTCGGAAACGGCTTCGGTGGCCTCGCTAGGACACCTCAGCCTCGCTAACTGAGCCTCCTCCTCAGTTTCCACTGAAGATGAGCCTTCATTACTATCAGCTAGGGTACTACTACTTCCAAACCTATTATTGCTACGACTCGAGTTCAGACTAGTACTGCTACCGTAACTACTATCACAATCATTGGAAATATTTGACTGCGCTTGAGCACCACCACCACCACCACCAGATCGTCTCGCATTTTGATTATTATTCCGTTGTCTTTGTCTACCTCGTCCTCCTCCTCGTTGCTGCTGTTGTTGGTAAGATCTGCCACCTCCACCTCGACGCGAGGATCCCGGCGAGGATTGGGAATGCGAGGTTTGCGATGCCACAGGCGAGTCTTCATCTTCATCACAGGATGTCGCAGGCTTGTGCTTCTCCAACATTTTATACACTCTCTGTACAGCTTCACGAGTTCTACTATTCACTTGATCTGATGATGATGGTGAGGCGGTACTGGTGGTGGGAGTCTCCTCCTTCTTTGTATCCTGTCTTGTGTTGGAGACTGATGATGACGATGTGGATGATTGTGATCCACCACCACCAACAAAAGCACCCTGTCCAGATACCATCTGATTCTTCTCTCTTTCCTCTTGTTCAACATGCTCTCCTTTCTTCGGGGTTTCCGCACTTTGTTCCATTTGTTTTCCTGGAGTTGTGGCTGGTGTGCCGGGGACTGAAGTCTTTTCTCTTTCCGCTGAACTCACCCTTGAAGGGGTTGTAATGTCACTATACATTGTTCTTCTTCAACTTGTAGAAAAATTTAAAGTTATCTCACGAACAACTCCCAAGTTAACTTGAGATAAGATGAAAATGTTCACACACAACCACTCAAATTACGGTTTTCCCTATGAACTGTCCAACCCTTTCCATTCAATCCTATTCAGTGACCTTTAAAAATTCAGCACAATTTCTCCTGGAGAAACACCAACAGCGAAACTTTTCTAGTTGTGAGAAAAATTTAAGAAGTCATGTTAAAATCACGATCTTCCCAGTTACCCAGCACACTTAAAGCCTTTCCCTTCATAGTAAAATTGTTCTGTTACTTCACTGACTCAAATATATGAGCATATGTACATCTATGAATGAGATATGATATGATGAAGATATATTATACAGTGATCAGTTGATCAGATGTGTACCTTATGCGTATTACAATGATTATGATTATCCTTATTAAACCTTTTCTCTCCACATGAAGTTGTAAGAGCACAAACTGTATTATGAAGTGATATGGTAGCAGTGACTGAGAACGCTCGCTCTATTATCATCATCGCTCCCACATTGTAACTTTTTCTGTAATAGAGACCTGTTGCTTATGATGATCATGTAACTCCTAATATTACCCTGCCTTACATGTGTGGGTATAATATCCTCACATAAAGTTTTCAATCATTCAGTCAGCCGCCGCTTCATAATCATATTCTAGTCAAGGTTGTATCTCCTTTTCTGATTTGCTTTCGTATGTAAAAACTGAAGCTTCATTTCAAATGTGTAGGTATATTATGGTTGATTTGAGTTTTGCATGGGGAAAAATTTGAACAAAGATGGTAGTTTTAATGATTTAAGTTCATGTATAGGTAGTAATTGATGACGCGAATGGTAAGATGAGGAATTATCATGGGGTCTAAAATGATTGATTCTGGTCACTTTTAAGTAGATTGGCGGCGATAAACGTTTAATTAATTGCGTTCATTTTCACTTCAACTACAGATTGATTTGTCAGTACTGTGTAAGGGTTAAAATTCTGTGTGTCAAAACCTTTCGTAAGAGAACCTAAAGGATGAAAATGTCAAAAAAAAGTTGGCTTATTGCCTATCGAATTAAAAGGGTTGTTGACCGTGTATGATTCTACGAGATGGAACAATTTTTTTTGTATCAAAGTATCAATAAACATGACGGAAATGGTTGTAATTTTTACTCATTGCAGTTGACTTGTGTTACGTGAGCCTTAACTTGAATATTCCCTTTCATATATTTTTGGCTGATGCAGTTGTCTTCCTTAAATGCTTCCCTCGAATTACATATTTTTATGGATGATAAAATACTAAATCAATAGATTTCCAATAATAAATCATGTATCAGATTTCTCACTCCAGTCCAGTCAGGGATCCTAGAGCTATGGAATTTGTCATTTCTCGGAATGATTTAGGATTTTCACACTACAAGTACAGAATCCATCATTCACAATGAATTAGGTGAGAGCACCCCGCACAAAAATATATTATCCTTTCAGTGATCGCGATCACTTTCGGTTATTTTGTGCAGAGAAAGGCGTGTACCGGTGAGGGTGCTGCGGTGCAGTTGCGCAATTGACACTCGACAGTAGCAGTAAAAGTCCTAACGTACAATATCGAAAATTTCCGGATCCACCATGCATACGCTTGATCTTTTAACACTGACGAGAAGTTTCACACTTTACATAATTTTCTACTAGGAATTTACCCAAGAATCTCTACTTCCACGTAATAAAACGTGTCCCACCCCGTTACAGACTGTACAAGTCGTTATTCGTAAAAATCGCAAATATAAAAAGAGATTATCAAAAGGGCGATGATGAGAAGGAAGATGCTGATACTCTCAAATACGCAGTTTCGAGTCACATCACTGCGAGGCAACACAAAAACTTGCGGTTTATCTACTTACACACGGATCAAATTGACACGGAACTTTTTATACTTTCCAATAAAAACGACCCTACCGAATTACAAAAGCAGATTAAAATTATTGGTAACGACGAGTCCTAACCTGACTGTACATTACAAAAACAATTATAAAAATGGAAAGCTTATAGAAAACTTGCGAATTCGAATGTCAGGAATAAATAAATAAAATGAAACGATAAAAAAACCTATGTACAGTATGAAAAAGACGAAATGAAAGAAAAAAATATTTTTTTGGAGAAGCGACACGAAGCTGGAAGGAAACGAAACTGATAGAAGACCAAGCATCAGGGCATTTGAGCATTTGCATGATCATCGTGTTCATCTCGAAGACTCCCATGACTTGAGTTGAAGAGCGGAGCAGACATCTTCCAAGTGAGAGGAAAGAGGCTTTGTCGTTCGAAAAAAAAGTAGTGAAAAGTAGGAAGGGAGGGGAATCCCGTGTTTCAGTAGGTCCAACCTCTGGCCTGTTCTGAACGCAACCATTAAACTGAAATGAGTCGGGGAAATGAGCTCATCTCGTAAAAAAGGTTGAGAGGAATGGATTGATGAATTGCACATGTGCATACCAGCAGCTTTCTCGTAGATTGTAGAATTTGTGGAACTGACTGAATAACCGACAGACGTAAGAAAATTTCTATGAATTTTTATTATTACGGGGTACAGAAGGGCATACATGTATGTGCTGTGGCTAATTGAGAAAATAATGTGAGGATAAATATTGTACACCCGCCTCCCGCAAGGTGTAGTCCACCAGCCTCCTCTAGGATTTTCGAGCCCCTTGAGTTATCCCATTCTACTCACATTATTCATGTGTTAAGATTCGGGGAAAATTCGAAGAGTTCGGAAACCGATCGTGATGATGATTTGAATATCAAAGGATAAATTCTGAACGAATAAAACTGCAGCGCCCTCAAAGTAAATTGTGGCAACCGACAGGAATATTAAGATGGGTTTTGGGACGACATAGACTTTCCCAACGAGGGAGGATTGGGCATCTCATGATTTCCCGTACTTTCAAAACATGTCTGGTTATGTGGTGATGGGAGGGCCGGAGTGGAATGATGATGGGAGCTACTGTTTCTCTTCATGAAAATCCGTTTGAAAAAGACGGGAAAGAAAACATCCTATTTTTGGATCATGATCTTGCAAGAGAGAATCTTCTTAAAACTTGAAAATCTTCTAGTGAACTTGTTCAAATGGGTAGAATTCCAAGAACATTTTATGATTTTCCCCTAATACTTTTAAAAGATCAATTTCAACCATTTTGTTTCCAGTTTTCTATTCGACTTTTTCAAGCATTCCTCATTTTCACTTGGCTTTCTGTCGACAACTTATGCATTTTCGTATTTAGGATAATGTTAGTCACACATGTGCGTGTAAACTATTTATTCTTGTTCTATGATGAAATACATAAGTTATGACTCATGATAAATGTAAAAGCTCCACACATATATTTTTGATGCTTCAGAGCCTACTTTCCAAACATCTTAATGGCCTTTAGAATTTTAACGAGGTTTCATGCAAATCGTTGCATAATTTTGTGATTCGCATCGCGGCAAAATTGTATTAAGGAAACGCTTATAATCTATAACATTGAATTAGGAAGGGTCTAAAAAATATTCAAGAACGAATTAGAAAGGATAGTGAATCGGAGTCAAGGAGGGTATTCCCAGAAGTTAAGCTTTAACTATTTCCGGAAAATGACGGAAGTACTACACTCAACCAGTGCAAGTGAGTAATCTTCTGGGATGACGAAGGAAACAGACATTCTCTCTTTTCAAAAAGGCCTTCGACCGATTTCGCAAAGCCCTACAAATCCGATAATATGATTTTTCTAATATTTTTTAATAAATTCCCATGTGTATGATTCATTCTATTGGGGTAATCTAATACTTGAGAGAGAAAATCTTCTCCGATATGATGGCGTCGTTGCACCCATAAGTATATTAAGTCACATCAGATCCCAACCGCTGATCACCATTCATCACGACAATTCAATTTAACATATGAACGTTTTGATATCTTTCTTTTCCGATTGTGGACTCGAAAAAAATGTGGAAAAACAGGATAAAAAATTATGATACTCGGAATGAGCTGATATTGACTCAAAATTGTTGAGAAATAATCCATATATAAAAATATTGAGATATGGTTTCTAGTTTTATACTCGTTAGCCGCACCTTATAAGGGTGGCAATGACGTAAAGTTTGGAATGCTTGCCAAATTTTTTAAACGAGGATAACGTTTTAGGCTAAAAATACATACAACTTGAAGAAACACACGTTTCATTTCACAACTCCTCCAAAGTCTGCGATCAGCATATAGGACAGGAAAAAAGACTGTGAATATTTTAACATGCCATGCGAACCTTTTAGCATAACCACATCATCATTTCTCTTCCCCTTCGAAAAAAAACAGAGCAATTGGAAAATTTTCCCAAAGTCTGTGCAAACCAAAGAATGAACGAAACCGAATCTGTTCTTTATAAACAGCCAGTCTGTAATAATTTTTGTATACAAGATGGGAAATGGAACCAAGCCGGAGTCCTACATTTTTCTACCACGACACAGGAAAAATAAATAAATGATGCCGATTTACGAAATAGCTCTGGCATACTAGCTTAGCTTTATTTAAGAGTAGAAAAATGCTCCGAAATTGCTTAGAAAATCGAACAATTATATTATCTGCTCAGCTCATTTTAAAAATTTAGGCGAAAAATAATCAAACCATTTAGCGTCTCCCAAAAAGATGTGAGCGGAAAGCGTGGGCATAATATGCTTGAAGTAAATTGGGAAAGGGGAAAATTAATAATAAATTAATTCTCCCAACGATATAGATTCTAGACTACATATGTCTCATAATTAATGATGACTTAATTGGCCATTGGGCAATGGAGGATGACCATTACAAGTCATACGGTAAATGTACGATTATATCTCACGCAACCACAACAAGTCATGATGACTCAATATATAAAAGTTAGGCTGGAGTAGAGCGGAATGACCAACTACAACTTATTTTCATACCAAATATTGTACCGACCAACTGACCGACACAGTATAAATAAGGTCAGACAAAACGGATTCTTCTGCCTGCTCACTACAAAGAGGATTTATGGATATTGGGATGATTATTTCCCAAATATGGTCAACATTGTCCCCTCACATGTAATGAAACATCCATCAATAATAAATACGCCAGCATAAATTAGCTAAAAACCAAGTAGGTACTAATTTATCAGACAGCAACAAAGACGAAACGGAAAGCGAATGAACATATTTTTATGCTTTGTTTCTTTTTCTTCTGTTGTGAATGGGAGGACATATAAATAAATGTTGTTATTAATTCACTGGTTGCATTAACTTTGTTTTGAATGATTTAAAATGTGACCAGACAGACTAAATAAATGGGAGCGAAGTTAAAAGAGACTAAATATTTTTTTGCAGATGGTGATATTATGTCCATTTTGATAATAAATATGAAGAATATTTGATGGCTTTCATGAGATGGCGAAATTATAGTTCCTTGTTTTTGCAGACGAGTAAGCACCTACCTAAGTTGGAATCTTTGAAGGTGTTGAAGAGAATTAGCACGGTGGAATGCAACCTTGAACGATATTTTGGCGAGGTGAGTAATACCTACGTTCATGTTTAAGGAAAACAGACTGTTTCTCAAAAGGTGGATTTTGCAAGCGAATCGATATGCAAAAATCAGATTATCCGACATTGTGAACTTTCCGTATTCCTTCCGGTTCTTCCATGATCGAGCGATAAATCCATGGGGGAATTTTCGTAATACAAAAATGTTTTCCAGCTTACGTTTTGGAGAGCCTTTTCCTTCTCCTCGAGCTTGGTATTGGCTTGCATGAGATTCTCCTGGCAGGTATCAAATTCGTTTTCAATCTGCTGGATCTTTTTCTGCAGATTTCGGACCTCCTCCTCAAGGCGATCAGCTCGAGCATTGGCATCCCTGGCGTTTTGTTCCAGGGTGTCTGCGCGGTCCATCGCATTGTCCTTCTCAAGCTTCATCGCTTGCATCTTCTTCTTGATGGCGTCCATGGCGGCTGAGTTTTGGGGGGACTGTCCTCACACAAACAAATTAAATCTGAAAAAATAGCACAAAACACACTTTATGAAAGATGGTCCTCCTCACTATCACAAAACTAGAGTGCCAAGAAGGGCTTGAAAAAATGGAATCATAATCAGATTTGGAGACACAACCGTGTACACTGAACACAATTTGTGAATGTGATGTAACATGACTAAAATTTGAGAGAATCAAGAATCAATGTCCCCGGCGTCACCATAATTGGTCTCTTATTCCACCTTTACTGAAGCCACACATTCTTTTCCAGATATATTCGTTCCGCAATAAAAATAATTTTAATTTCCTCGTGAAATGAACATTTTTCATCATTTTAAGGAATTACTGAAAATTTGCAAAGGCTTATGTCTCCAAAAATTCATAGTCCTTGATTTCCATCCCATTTTTTCAACCTTATCACAGCCTATTGGGATAACAGGTGGTATAAAATGATAAGTGCAAAGTGACAGGTATGCCCTAAGGTAATGAGTACAATACCACTATATTACGCGATAATTTTTTATTATATGGACGAACAATAATAATATTACTAAAACGAGTTAATCACGAATGAATACTGCACCTGAAAAAAATATATTTTAGGTGGAAGCGAGACTACTTCTGTTATAGCCGCGTGGCACAGGAGACACAAGCCGCTGAGAACTGACTTACTTGTTGCAACTGAGCAGAAGAGACTGGGGAAAGAAATCCCTTCTTTTTCTATTCTTTCTTCAGTTAGGCCGTTATGGCGAGAACATATCTTGACTAGTTATATAGTTAACAGTAGGCGCATTATATTCCAAAGTTTAGCATTAGGCATGTAACGTCGTCTTCAGTTTCATCTTCTGAGTCGTTTTTTTCTCGAATTCAATAGATTGAATTGAACTTCTTAAACTGTAACAAAGTGAGTGCATGTAATAAAAAACTGTTTTATCAGTATCAACGGCATACATATTACCTATGAGATGCGTTACGTTCAGATCTCTCAGCTTCTATGCATGGAGGCTATGATGCCGAGATGATGTTGATGGAGGATCGAAAATAGCAAAAAGGGAACTCGGCCAGGAAAGGCTGCCAGGGGTTCAGAACACAATATTGATGGTGAGTGACTTAGGATATGATACAGCAAAGAAGATCTTAACCATAAGCCAAGTAGGTATTGATATACATATGAGCAGACTGATGCTTTTTGAACAGAGTCAGAAGTCAGAACATACACTCCCATGATTTTCGAACGAAGAGAAAAAAAATCTTTTCATTCCATCCCATTTCAACGTATTCTGTTAACTAGAAATGAAGCTAATGTGTGTTCCAAGATGGAAGCTCATAAGATTTTTTTCTTGCAAAAGTCTTGAAAATATTTACGTTAGGGAAGAACTTTCACGTATCTGTTCAACTGGGATGAGAATGAAAACCCCTCTTTCATTTCCTATTCCCAGTCTCCACATATTTAACTATGTAACTTATAGATGGAATAGGGTAAATGGGAGTCTCACCTTCATAATTATAAATTCCAATGGAAGTTTCAGATGCAGTGCATAAACTGCATACTTTCGTGTTTTATCTGGCAAAACTACGCAAGATTTTAAGATAAGATACTCAGATTCTTTTGAAAATCTTAATATGATGTTGCTACTAACTAAAAATACTGGTAACTCCATTCCATTATGGATCATACGTAGAAGTAAAAAATCCGCAGAAGGGAGAACAGGAATTATAATACATGTAAAAAAACTGCATAGGGAAACCTAATGCAACTTCACATTTCTTATCTGCATTGCCAGTGAAGCAGAATAATTTTTTTTTCTCCAGATTGAATGGCTCAAATGTGGATGGAGTTAAGATTGTTTGGAAGCTTTTAATTTTCGGTTTCGGATATGGCAATCCACAATCTACCTCATTACGATTCACTAGTCAGCGTGAAATGAAGGTTTGCACGAGGAAGGTTGATAAAATCATGCCTAATTAAAGCAAAACTAAAGAACATGAGTCTATAACTATTTCTACCCAAATCCGATTTACGGATTTTAAGAGTTATTCAGAGCCGAACTCGTTACCGAAGTCTGGTCTAAAATATATCGGAATCAGAATGAAAGCAGCTCTAAGTTACTTATATTATCCTTCCAATTTCCATTTTTTTTTCATGAAAAACGCATACTCCATCATATCATGTGTTTACACATTTTAAAGAAAAAATTATCGTGTTCATTTTCGCCCACCCACACGAAATAACTTAAAGGAGAAAAAAAGTTACTCTGAGCTCCTATAGCTTTCTTCCTCCGTCACCGTGTTCTCATCTGTCTTAAATATGCTAGGATTCGAGATTCTCCTAGATATGATTATTATGATTATAATAATAATAGAACTATAAGGCGATCATCTTTCCCGATGAGGTTGATCAGATCAGTACGATGACTGAAAAATGAGTCAAGTCACAAGAACCTCTGCAAATGCTAGCAAAAGCAAAAACAAGACAGATTTTCAGTTTCCACATTTTTGCAGATTTTCATTTCTGGTTGGGTTACTGCAAAGAAGCTGTAGCTTCCTCCTACGCATAAAACTTTGGTGTTTGAATTTTATAAAAAATTAGAACAGAATATGACGGATGCGAATTATTCAAGTAAAAAAATTAGTCATATTCGGCTATATTGCAGTTATAAAGCTGTTCTAAGGCATTCGTAATGTTGCGACTTGCGAAGTACTTTAATATAAAGACAAAACTCCTTGCTCTAGTGAACATGATTTGATAAGACTAACTTGACTCTTGTTATCATCAACATCATTACACCATACCAGTGCGAGAGTCTTTGTAATATGTGTAGGAAAGTATTTATATAGCATAAAGATGAGGTAAAGAATTTGCATCCGCGTCCGCGTCACAAATGCAGGAACGACAACGCAACGCTGAGGCTGAGTGCAGATTTATTCCTTGCTCTGCATCTAGTCTTCAGTTGACTGCATCGATAAGTAAGGATGACATTATGATAAATCTTCCTACCTATTCCTGTTGAATTTCTAGACAGATGACGAACGATTCCAATTTCATTTCAACTACTGCAATTTGGGATGTGGGTTTTAATAAGAATAGAGCAATGATCAAAATGAATTAACATTAACAGATAATTAAGCTCATTTTTTTAGCAATTACCTATTATGTCATTTGGGAATTTCATTTTCTCAATTTCGGAATCTTATTACAATGGGGGACTGTGAGACTAGCCACTGCAGGTGTCGGCTTGGAACTTGAAAAATAGGTAATTTTGCTCGTAGGAATGGATTGAAAATTGAATATACGCAGATTTAATTTCACGAACTAATATGTACGAGTACTTCAGTTGAATAAGGAACTGAAAATTCTAGAAGCATTTCAAGCCGTTCACAAACGTATTAACATGTAGCAGCCTCCAAATAACCGTATTTGGAAAGGAAGGTAGCGTTTCCCTTCAACCAATCGAGCGCATAATATTTCATCAGTCATCATCATCACTAACACCTTTATTCAGAAGTGTGACGCCTTACGCTACCCTTACCATTTAAGATAGGGTGACTGATTTCATGAATCATCTTGCTTTGTTCATTGATATCGCAAGCTGTCAAAATGTCGAATCCTGTCAAATTAACCGAAAGTGCATGCATTTGTCGATAATGAATGACATTGATTTGTGATAATAATTCGCGTACGGTAGCGGGGCAAAAATATTAGCGTTTAGGGCCATCTTAATAGGAGTTTTAACTTTTAAGTATTTATGTCGAAACGTTCATCGTCAATTAAAAGCCGATTCGTTCGTCCTTGCAGAATGCATTTTGCCATTATACAACGCATCGCATGCGTGGTATTGATCAAAGATGCCTTTAGAAAATTGAAAATGCAATTTTAGCAATCTTTCAGTTTTCGAGCACGTTAACAAAGGTCGTTACTTGGCTCGTTCAGCAAGAAGTATGAATAATCATATTAGTTGTATTAGCTGTCTTCAATCAAAAATTAATTTATATGTCAGCCAACTTCACAACGTCTACAAACAAGAAGTTAAATGTTTATGCAATAGTCATGGACAGTCCAAATTGCCATAATACCTACGTTTATTGACATATTACCCACGTAGTGGTATTCGAGTTGATTTGATATATTTGGATTTTGGATGGCTGATTTTTTGGTAATCTATAAACGAAATATAGCGGCAAATAGGGGACTTTGTTACTATTAATGTAAATTACATTGTAGTTTTTCTGATCTAGAACTGATACCATACATTGAAGGTAATACGATCGCACAAGATATGACTATATATATAGGAGACTGGTCATTCATTACCTTCTAAGGCAATGCAAGAGATTGCCTCAAGAAGGATTGTACGAGATTTGATCATCATCATCGATCGCCTTTGCATAAAAAATCTAACAATTCATTTCTTTACATTCCGATAATTTTTCCTAAATATGGCAAACGAGACAAACGGAAGAATGAGACCAAGTGAAGGTGACGCTTGTGGTCACACTATTGAAAACGCAAGGTTTTATTTGGAAATTGTCTTCTTGTAATTGCAATGTACTGATTAATATGTGTCTATATACACTGTACTGTACGTAGGTAGGTATGTATATTTTTTGAGGGTTTTAAGAAATGTCAGAATAATTTAAATGTCAGCAATAATACTCGCTCCGCATTAATTTTATCCATGGAGGATTTCAATTTACTTTTATTTTTAGGATATAACAAAACCAAACTAATACAAAATAACCGAAATGATTTAGGAAACATATTTTTTAAACATAACATTTTTTGTGAAGTCACTCACAAGCAAAACCTTACTTTGCTTTTGAACTTGGAATTTACGTTGGTTTTCGTTGGTACTCCGGACAAGATACCCCATAGTCTTCTAATGAAAAGTATGTGTCATAATTTTTCAGCATAAACCTAGGAAATTTTTAAAAATTAAATTAAGCAGTGGCAGATAATTTTTCAAAAATAAAATGTGTCAAACTCTCTTACTTAAAGAAATCTTCAACACTTTTTCGTAATACGCCGATAGCTTCAAGGTCCAAGTTAGTGTAAGTCAAGCAACCGCCTAATTTGGCTACAAAATATCCATTAAAATTAAATTTAAAATCTTCATAAGAATACGTCTTGTCTATAAAATAAGTAAATTATACAATAACAAGGATTGCCATTATTACTGAAAAGTCTCAATAGGTGGGCTGCTCCATAATACTCTGTCATCTGCTTTTTCTCTTCTTCTGGCTGATCTAACAACTGATAAATAGAGTTTAGAATTTAGTAATATTAACATAATCGAGCTATATACCCAAGCCGCATTTTGCAGCAATGTTTGGAGCAGCAATGAAATGGGCACCGGTTTGAAAATTACCTGTTCATACTGCGATCTCTCAAAACGGTAGAGTAATTGAGATCCAATCATGGTATTAAAGTACACGCGTAACCCTTCACAAAGTTCAATCGCATCTTGGTCTTTCTTCTTCCTCTCTTTAAGATATTCCTCAAACATTTGCTCTATTGTAATTTTTGCTGGGAGATTCACCAACTGCAAAAACAAATAAAAGCTATTGTAATCGATTTTATCAAAAATTGTACCACATACCACATTTCTTGAACAAATTGAAATCTATTATTATACTTACACGCTTCTGTCTTGTTACTGAATCCCAGTCGTCGACCAAAAATATTTTTAGCTGTTCTGGAATCATTATGTTTACTTCCTGTTTAAGATTATAATGGCGTTCCTTTAAATTGACAAATTTAATAAATAATACTTTAAGAAATTATTTAAGCGGAGATAAATTGAGGGCTTATAGAAATCAAATATGGGCAAGGGGAGGACTAGGACGCATTTAATAATTGCTCGAAATAACAGTATTACCGGTTCCACACATTCATGTTTTCTTTTTCTTCTAACGCCAGTCTCAGGCTCGGAACTAGGCTCAACCTTTACGCTACCTTTCCCTTTCAGACCTTTATTATCCATAACAGGCGTGGAGGATCTGGAGTCAGTTGTGGACATATTGACACTGCTGGTATCACTCCCCAATGATTTCTTCTTGGGTACAGTTTTAGCAGATGACTTCGCCTTCGCGTCTCGCCTACAAATGCACAAACAATAAAGAATAATAAAATTATTTGGTTCCCCAAATCAAATCAACAATATCCTGGAACTCAGTCAATCAAGACAAAATTGTGTTACCGAGACATACATAGATTCGTCATGGGCCGTTTTAAGTTCCTTCTGCTTAACCAAGTTCTGTTCAGAATATTTCAGGACCCTACTCTCGTACACCCATTCATCCCATCTAGGTCGAGAAGGAAGATAAATGTTAATATAATTATTATTACAAAATTACTGAATAACAATTTGAAAGATTGATTCATACAAAACATGCCATACTTTTTACTCCATCCGGCATAATGAACCCAGTACGCCCATTCCTTTTCCTTCTCCCTGAACTCGAACTTGAGAACCTTGCCCTCGTAAACAAGCGGTCCGTGGAAGCAAAGGGCACGCTCATTTTCGGCGAACTTTGGTGGGGGATGAGTACCCATTGTTCCTAAAGAATCAAACAAAACAGCAAAGAATTTACTATTTGACATTCACGATTTTAAGTTTAATGTTTAATCTGCCACTAATACATAATTAAATAACCCCTTCACCCTTGTCAATGCCTCAATTTTTTAACTTACCTTTCCCTTTCTTTATACTTATACTGGGTCCTTCTGTGTCCTTAGTAGGTTCACTTTTTCGCATTATTCTTTAAAATAGTCCTTACTGATCGTATTTCTTAGCGATAACTGCTGAACATCTCAACGTCAGAATAGTTAAATGCACACTGACTCTCACTAGCCCCACTTGATTAGTTGATTGACTGGATTAACTGATGATAAATTACGACTTTCACTCTGATTAAAATTATTTGAATTATTCTTCCAGTTCCAGTTCCACAAAGTTCGCTGCTAACTTCCTTTCTACTCCAAAGTCCCAACCGAGCGGTATTTTGGTCTTTTTGTTTGGTGCATTTAATAATCATATTCATAACATGAATTTAAAGCTATGATTTTGTCTCTTCTTACCCCACGCTCCGATATCCACTAGGCGGGAATCTCACCAGGGCAGCTTTAGGTTTAGGGATTGCCCTGTGAAATATCTTTCTCATGTGTTTGTTGTTTTCTGAAGGTCTCCTCAAGTAAAAAAGTGAAAGCATTCTTTTGCTGTTGTTCAGATTGGAAGTTGGAACAGTGCTGGTGGCTGGGTTGATGTTTGCGATGCCGCGCTAACAAGTTAGGACAGGAATTGACAATTAAATTGTTATATTTTGACTGAACTGGTCATTGGTTAGGGTGTATCATTAAAGAGATAAATAGGTCGGTTGAGATAGGAAGGTGAAAGTTGTGTTAGTTAGAAGCACTGTCTGTAGATGATTTACACTTATCATTAGAATTTAGAATGGAGTTGGAGAACGTAGATCGTTATGATCGGGGGATGCGGGAGCTGCTATCCTCCCTGCAGAGGGAGGTGTTGGAAGGGATTCTCAGTTCTGCAACTAACTCGTTGGTCCAGTACGGCTCGGTCCCGGTGGACGACAACGGACAGCCAACGATGGACGCTAGGACTCGTAAGTTAATATAAAAAACATGTTTGGGATTCACATTCTAAGTCGAGTGTCGAGTGGTCCCAGTTAACTCGTTAATTAGACATGGCGTCAATTTCTCTTTTGACTTTTAGTAATCAAATCAATCAGCTTTTTTATAGTTACTTTTAAATGATGGTTGATGAGTAAATCGAATTGATTTTATTAAATTGTAAATTCCAGATGCCATTACCAGTATCATGATGTACACTGATGCCTTAAGTTTACTTAACAAGCCGCGAATGAAGAAAGAGTACCTCGCTGGGTACTTAAACCAAAAACAGATGAGGATGACAATCCCAGCCACGAAGAACTCATTATGCAAGGACGTGTTAAACTATTGGGGTCGAGAAATGCCTGCAAATGTTAGGGTTGTGGAGGACGAGCCGATTCAAAGGGTAAGATAACATCTTGTTGTGCCTGACGTCTAGTTATTAATAGCAAAATAATAAAATAAAATAAAATGATAAACGTTTCATTGCAAATTTTAATTTAGGCAGGGAGCAGTCAACAAAGTCACCATCCTCCTATTCCAGTCACAAACAATCTAAGTCAATCCGGTTCTCCTCAATTTGTGCAGCCCCAACCCATTCAAGGACCTGGAGGAGGAAATAGCGGAAACATTGCAATTAATATTGTCAACAACCTTGTTTCTGCCCAGAATGGCCACAATCAAGTTGCAGGGTATGACACTGCCATTTCTTTGAGACAAAGGGAGGCTCATCTGGGTCAACAACTGGGAAAGGAGTTTTCGTGTTGGTTCTACGAACGCTTAAATTCATTGACGGATTTTACTCCAACCCATTTTTGGCCGGAGTGCAACTTCCGCTTTGAAATGATATTTTTATCCCAACCAGATCGGACTCTGATTGAAGAAACTACGACTAATGGAGAAGCATGCTGTGCCAAAATGAAGGATCTGGTTGCTGTTAAGCAGTTGCTCTTTAATCCAGGCATCGATACTGGCGTTCGAGGCTATCTCAACCCACATGGTCTAGCGCAAGTAATGGTTTGCGGAATGTTTCATCTCAAGAATGGTGAATATTTAGGCGTTTTTGAGCAGATGTTTGGACTAATGAAGGACCCCCGACTCGGCAACAATTTCAGAATCAAGTTTAGTGTCTTGCGACTTAGAGAAGGGGCTCAGTTGGCGCTCCAGGACAGGCCTCCCGAATTATTGGATTCTACTTTAGTTGGCATCATTGAAGAGGTGGATGACGATTGATGGGTCGAAACATTGATTATAGTTTCAATCCAAATCCAACTCGATTTCGTTAAACCAGAGCAGTGATAAAAATGAATGCGTAATATTACTGTTCACCTTCTGACGCGTAATGTCATTCGTACCATATGTTAAGTATTTCAGTTCATTATAAGTGTTTGCCATGTATTTATAATATTTTTTTTCATCTAAGGTTTTATGTTATTCGGTAGTCTATCATCACGCGATGTGATACCCAATCAATTACAATACATACTACTATGTATATAATGATATAATAATATATATTACTACACGATGCAAAATGCGAAATTCGAAATTATAATTCAAATGATTGTAATACGATACGATAGTGAACTTTTTAAATTACTTGATATTAACTTCGAATCCTAACCGTACCTAATAATTAACTACTGTACGAAGTTTCTTAAAGTCTCTTTTCATTAACTAGTACGATAAAATAAATATAACTTAAGTACAAAGCCTAATAACGTTGGATGAGTGTATGTTTAGAACTAGATGTATACTTTATAATTGCTGAAAAAATGAGATGAGATAAATGAAAATAAAATTTTATTCTCAGAACCTGTTTATCCGTGTTTAGTTAATGCATTATTTCAGAGTTTCATTTACCTGTATCATTAATCATTATTATCAATCAAAAACAAAATGGCTGCGTTCATTCATAGTCATGAAATGAGTTCATGTGGTGCTACCGTATATATGTATCACTTTTGCTTGGATGAGGATAATATGTAATTAATAAGCCAAAAAGAATGTGAAAGCAACAGTGAAAGTATTTATTATCACAATCATATGAAAAAATTCACACCGCCAATTTAGATGTTTCCCAACTTTCTCCTTTCCGAGGTGAAAGTGGTGAAAGCAGTAGGCGCCGGACCACGACGATCACAGTATAATGCCATTGTCATATTATTATGCATGCATCTGTGCTTTATCGTCATCGTCAATCAAATGTCAACAAAGGCATTCATTATTCCAAAAGGGCTTTCCCTTTTTGTAGGAAAAGGCAATTCTCATGCTTAGGCTTTTGGCCCACTCATTGAAAGGAGTCGTTTTGAGTGAGAGTGGAGCTGGGTTGGGTGGGAAAAGTGTGTAAATTCACTTCAACACATGTTTTTGTCAGTCGGTGTTGTTGCAGTAATATGAGCATCCGTAGTTGTGATTTGACTCGAGACAACTAAAATAAACTTTATTTAAAAAATAGCAGAAGTATAGGCCATTAATTACTTTCATTATTATTAGTAGTAAGAAACAACACGTTTGTTCATTCTACGTGTTAATTAGAAAGTGGGTAATAGTAAAAATATGTGGGTGAAAGTTGGGAAGAAAGCTGCAGATTAATTTGTTAACTATGTCTGATGCTTCCATTGTTGTCCCCAGCTGTTATAGTTTTGTCCGCCTAAATGTAATAATTCATTGATCAATTTACACCCCCTTTTATGGTATCAGATATCCACGTACGTACACTCTTCCGGTATCAATCTTGGGTATGTTGAAGTTGCTTTCGAGCAAGCGGTTCCTGAATTTCGGACTCCCCTTTTTGGTCCTAGTCATTGGAGGTTCCTTTGGAATGACACAGTTTTCTAAAGTCAGGTAGGTGGACCACTGCAATTTCCAAAAGTTTGTATTTCGTGTGTCAAAGATTACTAATAAAATTAAAGTTATTGAGTGTTGTGCGATAGAAGAGATGATACGATATGATCCGCCCATTGTAAAATAATTTATTCATCTAATGCAATAATACATTCTTTTTCTTCTAAAACCCATTTCTCAGATATGAGCATCGTAACCAAAAGACGTTGACCCCAGAAGATGCGAAGGAATTCGGAGTAAGTATGAAGAAGCCTGGAGAAGTCACGCTGGCGAAGGAGTTTGAAAAGATGAAGAAAACGGATATTGACACGTGGGAAAATAAACGGTGAATTAAGAATTTATAAAACACCATTTAAATTTTGTATAATTATTTTTAAAGCTCTTTCCAAAAAACGAACATACATAATGATAATAGCGTTGTTTTAATATCATCTATATTTTTTATTTTTACCAGTGGGCCGAGACCATGGGAAGATAATAACCCTACCAATTTAGAACTTCAAGAGAGGGCAAAAGCGAAGCTAAGCTAGGGATGAAACGAATTAACTAGTCTTTGATATAAATCTAGAACATTATAGTTTGTCTTAAATAGATTTCTCCCCCGTCTTACCTCTTGCATTTACTTTCGAGATGAGTTGAAGTCAAGATGATGTAAAGATTTTGTATATTTTATGTAATATGTAGTATGTAGTAGCAGCATGAATAAAAAGTAAATGGTAAATGGCGGTTTCAATATGCCAAGCTGTAATTTACAGAGCCTTATTATTACATATGTATGACATCCTACTTTTCTTATGGTACTATAAATGTGGACCACTGGACCAATCATTTTACTACTTGTCTTAAGTATGAATTTGTGAAAAATAATCGTTGATCTTGAATGATTGCTTCAATGTAAGTAAACTGTTTATTATATTTATATACCTATGTAAGGGTGAAAGGTAAAATCTCTCATCTCAAACATACAAGCTTTTGTTTAAGAATTACCTAATTTACTTTTGTAATATCATAATAATATAAGTAGTCGAATCAAGTAAAATTCTTTTTATTCTTTGGTACATTTTTTACAAAAAAATGGTACTCGCCATCGATCTAAAAGCTTGAAAAAGTGGCAGCTGCCAATAAGGTCAACAAGACACAAAGACGTACTACATAATAATAAAAATGAGAAAATTATTTCAATAAAGATGTTTTACATTTCACACGCAATACACAACATTTTACATTTTTGTGATTCAGTCAAATAAAAAAGACTACCACCAATAAAACTAATCCATAGTTATCTATATAAAATTCTATTTAGGTCTTGTACCCACCCACCCCCACAACGGCAATTGTCCTTATCAGTATCACTTTCTTTTCAATTACTCTTATTCATCAGAGTCATATATTATTAGTATTAGGTAAAATAATTTACTAAACTCATGGCTGAACTTGAACTCAAACGAAGGAAACACTTGATAAGACCAGGTCAAAGTAGCGTTTAGATAGATTAGAATTCAAGCCAAATATTTAAGACGGCAACTGGAAAGAACACGAATTTAAGAAGCCTATATTTATGCAAACTAATTTTGTCAATGTCAACATTGCACAGATGTCAATATAAATTACGGTTGGTTGGAGTTTCTTAGTGTAAACTTGTAACAAGATTATTTTCAATTAAAGCCTTCACAAAATGGTTTATGATGTCTAGTCTAGGTAGTAATTTCTTCAACATTCCCTTCATCAACTTCTATCGTTTGTGTTTCTACCTCATCATCAATTAGCGTTAATGTTTGTCCCTCTACCAGTTCTATACTTTCTTGCAAGTTTTCATCTGTCGTAATTTCTTCGTCTTCTTCCTGACTTTCTTCCTGGTCCACCTGCACTTCTTGAGTTGCCATATTTTCGAGTTTCATCGTGTGTGGTTGGACTGGGCCTTCATCAATTTGCAACTGTTGACTATTTTCGTCCACTTCCATTTCATGATGCTCAGTTTCAGACACTTCTTCGTGTTGATGCTCAGACGTGTCCTCTTCCACTTCAGTTGTTTCAATCGTAGTATCACCATACTGTCCAACTAGCTGAAGCTCGGCGTATGTTTCTGGTGCCTGAACTTCCACTATTTCTATCCCTTCTTCATGATCCACAATTTGTTCCTCATGAACCACCTCGTCTTTGTCGTTTTCATGCTGATCGAGTACAATATGAAGTTCTTGTACTGGCTGACCCATTTGATCATGTTGAATTACTTCTTGCAATCCTTCCGAATCCTGGTCGTGTTGGACAAGTTGTAGATGCTGTGATTGCTCGCTTATCTGCTCACCTTGGGAGCCCAACACGGTCTCACTCATTACAACCGGATGGCCATTACTATCTGTTGGAACCATTTCAACAAAGGTTCCATCTGGAGCAGCAGATGCAAAGATCACTTGCTGTCCCTCACCTCCATCAGATGTAACAGGGATCGTCATTCCACTTGAGGACACAAACATTTGACTGGAAAGAATCAAGTATTTGTCGGTTTGTGAATCGGTGACATAATTAGCTTATGAATGGTTAAGTCATTATTAATGAGTCATTATTATTATTACCTATTTCCACTTTCATCTACAGCTATGCTTTCATCTATAATTGCTGGAGCTATTCCAACTTGGCCTGCGTCCCCTATCATTTGAAGGAACATAACCGACTTTCCAGTTTCATCTATTCCAGTTATCCTTCGGAACTGGTTCCCTTGCATGTCCTGAACAATAAAATTTTGGGATGGATCTTCTCCTTCGAAAACCATTGTTCCATCAGACGCCATCGTTAGACCCATGCTAGCCATATCTATTTCTACTGCTCCTCCTTGTGAGCCGTCCATCACATACACCGATTGTTGTGAACTGTCTTGGGAAACACTTGTTACATATTCTGTTGCGGTAGAGGTCTGCGGTTCTATACCCATTGCTGCTGTCACGGGCGTTGCAATGGCTGACATACCGTCATCGACAGATGAAACCATTGTTAGTGGGTACGAGGTTAGTGTGCTCGGATCCAAAATTTCGATGTGTTGTCCGTCCGCAGTCATATAGGTAACATCGGGGGATATGAACTCCACCAAGCCGGCAGTTGATGTCCCTGCTCGAGGAGTTGTTAAAATGGAGGGAAATCCTCGTTTCTTGCTTGTAGCATTGATAAACCTTTTATGCAGTAGATCATCATTTGGTAGTCTGGGATCTTCCATTTCTTCAATTCTAGCAACATCTCGATGTAGTGATCGAATATGAGCCTAAGACAATGCATAAAAACGTCAATTCCACAAAAAGGTTACATTATTATAAGATTTCGCAGTAAGTTTTCAGGTTTACCTTGAGATTTATGTTTCGCACAAACGGCTTCCTACAATAAGGACATAAATAGGTTTTTGAATCTTTATCTCGATGTAAATCAGCCGTCATGTGTCCTTGTAAGGCAGCACTTGTTTTGAAACTGGCATTACATATCTAAAGAATTTAAAATCAGAATAATTATTATAGTCAGTTTTATGCTATGAATATTATATAACCGCTTTCAGAAAATTAGCTGATACGTTGGATTGGGCTCTTACCAGACAGCAAAATTCCTTGTTAGCATCGTGGTTCTGTTTATGCTTAGTTAGTAAAGATTCGCTCAAGGCTATATAATCTAAATAATAATAATAATAATTAATTAATATGAATGCTTAATGATTATTATAATGTTATATACATAACATTTGCTAATAAACAATTGGTCACCAACCACATTGGTCACAATGAGGGAAGGTACAGTTTTTAGGAGGTGGTACGCCATGTTTAGTGTACAAGTGGTACAAGAGAAGATTACGCTTGCTAGCCTTTTGTCCGCAATGCTCACAAATGCGGGCGTCGATTCTTTCCTGGTGAACGTCCTAGAAAAACAGTACATAATTGAAAATTATGTAACCGTTATGTTATAAAATTCGCAAGCGAAACAATTATTGTATTAAGAAATAGTGCAAAATACGACATACCACCAGATGTCGACGAAAACTGTAGTATGTTGCAAACTGTAGTGCGGTATTTTCTCCCTCTCCACACCTATCACAAAGCCAGGGACCAGTGATGTTCTCTGCAAGAGATGGCTTTTTCGGAGTTTTATCTTGCTCCCAAAACTTGCTCACTGAACTTTGTGCAGGGCTCTTTTTCAAAACTGTTGTGGATGACGTTGCGTCCGGCGAACTCGTAGACTTGAGGACAATATACGAAACTTTAGATTTCGCATCCTTTGACGAATTAGCAGAACCATCAGCGGGCTTTTGAACAATTTTTAGCTTAATGTTTTTATTGTCCTTGACAAGATCGGGAAACTTTCGAAGGACTTCCGAGATAATTTTGGAGTGATTAACCAAATCCCCACTTTCTGTGGTTATGACAGGACATGACACCTTTTTAGCTACAGATATTGGAGTGGGGACTGCTGAAGATGAAGTTGGTGCAGATGTGGATGCCTTTTCTTTGTTTTCCTTTTCTACTTCGGGAGCAAATCGCACGGTCTAAAATCCATTACATTATTATTATTATTACATTACATATTATGTGTATTCTTCGTGGATAGTCTGAAATTGAACTAACATAAAAATCTGCTATTACCTTTTGAGGGGTACTTTCTTTGCTGTCACCCCCCGCTTTGGGAGTTTTAAGTGGTGACTTCAGTGCAGGTTTTAATATGGGGAAAGGTTTCTTGTCGACGGTTTTGTCTTCGTTCAGAGTAAGGGTTGGAATCGTGACTTCCTCTGCAAACATTTCAACCTGACTTGATTGAGATGTACTTTCTGGAACCGAAATACCATCTGATTCAGCAAGTGGAAAATCTTCTGTGTCATTGTCCACAAAGAGTACTCCGGAAACTGCAGAGGACTTATCATCTAACTTTGGAATCTTGGTAGGAGGCTCAGCTGCTGGAATGATTAAAGATTGTACTCAATTGTAAAAGATTTTAAAAATTTACTGTGAAGCACATAAATTAAAATAAGTATTACTATAAAACTATAAAATTACTAGAATTAGGGCTGGATGTCTTTGTCACATCGGTTTCAGATGACTTTGGTCTTTTAGCGCCCTGCTGACTCTGCTGGTTTTTCACTGTATCAAATATATCTTCTGCTTTTCTCGTGCTGTGTTTTTCCTTCTGCTTGTCCATCAAAGCATGGTTTGTCAAAGTTGGAGTTAAGAAAGGGTCCAGATCATCAGGATCTCCCCATTCAAATCTAGTTGGTCTTGCAGGCTCTTCCGCTTTAATTTGCCAATCTTCTAATTTGGGAGGGTCTTGTGTTACATGAGTATATTTCTTTTCTTTCCAAATTGGCAATCTGTTGGAATATCATATGAAATAAGATGTAAATAATATCCTCTTTAGTTTATGATTCTGAATTTATACCATCTTGATTTGAAATACTTTTTCTGTGTTGACTTTGGTGATGCCTGTCCCTTGGACATCTGGCTCTGGACGCGTGCCAAAACAGTTTTCGTTTTCATTCCAGGTGGCAGTTTTATGCCAGGTGCTGCTACTTGTAAGGCCTTTGATCCTGCAACTGGAGAAAGTAGTAAAAAAACAAAATGTAATGGATGGAAGAATACCCACTAGTACGAAGACCAAAAGTTTTTACAAAAATGGTGGTGACACCATACATCAATCAATTCTCATACACTCATACCTGGAACTGCAATGACTGGGGAAGCCGACTGAGGGTGATTAGCGGTTGCAACTTGTATCTGTAGCTGTCCTGTTTCACCTTTCCGTAATTCAACAGCCTGCTTTAAAATCATTCCAGATCGACCAGCTTCCTTTCTCATTAGCGGTGCTGGTTTCCTTGAGTAAGTTTCCAAAAGTTTGATTAAAATCGTGATATTCATCATTTTAACTGTTCTGTATACATCGTTGAACAGAGTCCCTCTGACTTCCAACTTTCCAGTGTAGAAAAACCTGCAAAAGAAAAACAAATATATTTTTTTACCTTCTTTGCCCAAACAAAAGGATAATAATAAGTAAAATGTTGCGAGATAATAATTTTTCATTTAATTTATGAGATTTAAGAAAATCGTACCCAATAATCATTTGCATTGTCTGAAACTCGACATCTTTGGGCAAAATTAAAGTTCCTTCATTAAGGCCATAGGACTTTTCCAAATTGGAAAAATACTCCGTACAAAGGTTGACAACAACGCGATGAACCTAAAAGAAGTCAAACATTTTCGGTTAATCCTGGATGTTCATGCTATTATCTGATGAACTAACACTAATTGTATTCTTAAAAGTAAATTAGAAAGTCTTACCTTAATTTCTTGACTTGAATGAAATCGCAAAGTGAGATCACAATAATCGCCCTTATCATACATGTTATGTAACCTCTGAAGACAATAAGTTGGCCAGTTGTCCACCCTCACATCATGATGCCTTTGCTGAGGTTGTTGCTGTTGAGGAGATCCAGCACCCCCGGCTGTCAAAATTTTCGTCCCTCCCCCCAAACCCGCAATTGCAGCAGCACTAACCCTCCCTGTTGACACCACAGGCGATGACATCACCCCACCTGGTGAAACTTTCTGGGTCAACACAACTGGAGTAGATCCTTGCGAATGTTGGGCCACCGTCCCCCCAGGGGAGCAAGCGATAAGCTGACCGCCTCCAGATCTAGCAATCATAACACTTTTCTTCATGATTGGCGAGCCCTGAGGTGACGTTGCTTGCTGCAACTTGACAAGTGTGTTCCCCACAATCGCCTTCTTCAAAACTGCTGTTGTCCCAGCTCCAGCAGGTGAGCCCACCACCAAAGGTTTCGAAATCAGCTTCACATCACCCCCACTCCCACCCCCTAATCCTCCAGACTCGACTTTGTTCACCAAAATGATCACATTATCCTTATTGGTGGGGGAGGTCAAACCACTTGACGTCGTCCCTCCAACCCCCTCCACATTCTTCACTGGGGTTGTCGGAGCCTCCACAATTTTCACAGGGGTAGCCGCTGCTGTTGTTATCATTTTATCATCCGGTTCAATACTTCCTCCAGCAGTTGTTGTCGTCATCGCAGGTTCTGCAGGAGGCGTCGCTGGAGTTGATGTTGACGCCACTTCCACTCCTGGTGTCGGAGGGGACTCCGACGCACTACCACTCTCCGGCTCTGACATCCTTGAATTATGTCCAGCGTAGTTTACTAAACGGAACAAAGTGCAATGTATTTTTTTCGCAAAATGTTTTTAGCTTTTTACGGAGTTTTCGTGACCAGAGATGGATCTTGTAGTCCTCTGCCCTCAATTCGGATAAGCTTCTAGAGATGGACTCTTCCTCCAAGTAGTTTCAAGAATATCCTTTGCTACCTCTTCGTCGTCACACAAAATGCTTCACCTGCCCCTCCAGTAGTTTGAGCCACTTTCGGGTAACAACTCCAATAAAAAATGCATTGAGACTGCTTTTAGCTATACCGCCTTTGGGAAACGGGAGTTGTTAGATGGTGATGATGGTGATGCGTCCCCCTATCCTTCACATGGCTCGTAGATGTGCCTCACTTTCCTTCCCGTGTGTGCTGTCCCGCACTTTTCATAAAAACCGATAATGATGATGGTGATGATGATGATCAATTTTTAACATGCATAGGATAGAAAGTAGGGGGATTGTTTATGTGTTCTTTTAGCATGGTTAGGATAGCAAGAGCGAGTATCCTGGAATGAGCAGGACTGCTGGACTGACTGGCTCTGCGATTGCATAATCATAATATTGCTATGCGGTTAGGGAACTTCCACATATTACGCTATTTTTAAACGGTAGTTTGCTTCCTATGTCATGATTGGTGTGTGTGCGACAAATTACTTTCTTTTTAGAAGTAAGCAACCGAGTTGGTGGAAGTTTGAGGAGGAAATGGAGGTGAAAGCAATAGCGTAATATAGAGAGAGTAACAGTAGCATAGGATTTTGTTATAGCAGTTTATTTTTGTCTTTGGCTATTTGGATGGATGATGCTGGATTTGGATTTGGTTTGGATCTCATCAAGTCATCATCGCATAATATCGTTATGTATCGTTATCATTGCTTCTTGCCTCCCACAAATAGCTACACAACACCAACAAGACTACAAACTATGAAGATATGTACCGAAGAAATGAAAGTTCTCCTTGTTCTTTATAAAATACTTGACGATATCATTAATGTTAGCTTGGCTCTTACCTTTCCACACTTTTGCCTCCATCTTGGGTTGAGTTTCGCCAGAAAGCCCCCGACCAACCGGGGGGTAATTCCTGCTCCCGCAGCTGATTTTCATTTACGCGATAATTTAAGGTTGTGTTATTACAATCG